>QEPC01000454.1:113911-123981 GCA_003113815.1 Sphenodon punctatus | reverse complement strand
AGAGACAGAGACAGAGACAGAGAGACAGAGAGAGAGAGAGAGAGACAGAGACAGAGACAGAGACAGAGAGACAGAGACAGAGAGAGAGGGGGGGGGCAGGCATGGCAGGCACCAGGTATTGGGAGGGAGGGACAGCACCTCAGCAGCAGCAGCAGCCCAGATTGTGGAGGAGCCCATCCCAAGACTTCCCCTGG
Organism: Sphenodon punctatus; assembly: GCA_003113815.1. Taxonomy (NCBI): domain Eukaryota; kingdom Metazoa; phylum Chordata; class Lepidosauria; order Sphenodontia; family Sphenodontidae; genus Sphenodon; species Sphenodon punctatus. Next base: position 123,787 of record QEPC01000454.1, on the reverse strand, counting down.
CATGGGATGGTGTGTGCCACTGCACCATCAATCTATGTCCAGGGGCAGCTCGGAGAATCCCAGCAGCGGAAGGTTCACCTTGATAAAAAGCAACTACTCCAACAACTTGACCCCCAGTCTCAGGTGGTGCGGAGAGCAAATGTCCCCCACCATGGAGAACACCCACTCGCTGGGGACACTCGTTGGTGGGCAGGACAAGAGACCTTTGGACACCTTGGACAGGGCCGGCCACACATTGGTCATGCTGGCCCAGTAGGCCAAGGGATCACTGCTGGGTTCTGTGCATGGTTTCTCCTCCAGGTAGCTCTCCACTGCTGCTGAGGCACTGTCATACTCCCTCATGTAATTGTCCTTGGGCACCACCTCCACCACTGCCCTCAGCCACGTTGCCTGCCCTGCTGTTCATGAACCCATGCTCTCCAGAGTGCCCTGCACATACGAGTTGCTGCTGCTTGCAATAGGAGTGCTGCTACTGCTCAGCCTGGTGCTGCTACTGCTAGGGATAGACCCCGCTGGCTGAAAGGGGTGGCTGCTCCCACTCCCACCATCCTCAGGGGCATCCTGCTGCTGCTGCTTCTGCTGCTGCTGCTGCCACCGCACACTCTCAACAACCCTCTCTGCCTGCTGGACCCTCTCCACCAGCTCACCCTTCCAGTGGCCATAGAGCTGTGTCTGGCGTGCCACACTGCTCTTGACCCTGGGGTCCAGCATGGTTGCCAAAATGTATTTCTCACACTTCAGGAGCTAATCGAACTGTGCCTTCAGTCATGCCTTCAGCTGCCGCACCAGGTCAACCAGCTCATCAGCCAGCTTCCTGCCCTGAGGGCCACAATCCTGCCCCTGGAGAATCTCCTCCAGCCTCCTGAGGAGACTCTGGACCAGAGGGGTCACCTGGCTGATGGTGGCCATGGAGGAGCTGATGGTCTCCGTCATGGCCAGGAATGGTCTCAGAAGATAGACAGCATGAGCCAGGATCTCCCATTCTGCCCCATTGTACCCTGGAGGTGCCCCGCTGTCCATCACCAGTTGAACCTGATGCAAGGCAGCTTTCTGCTCGAGAAGCCCCTTGAGCATCAGGAACATGGAATTCCACCTGGTGGACACATCCTGCACCAGCTGGTGAACTGGGGAGCCTTGCTCAGCCTGCTTTGCCCAGAGGAGGTCGCTGCCCTTCACACTCCAGTTAAAGAAACCAGCCAGCTTCCTCCCCCACTTTATCAGGGAGCTAAGTGTGCCTGCTCCAATCTCCTTCTCCCCCAAGCCCAGAGCATCCCTGACCACCAGGTGAAGGGTGTGTGCGGTGCAAGGGATGCTGGTGAAGCCTCCCTCGTGGACTGCCCTCAATATGTTGTCCATGTTGTCCATTACCACGCACCCCTTGGTGAAGGGTGTGCCTGGTGTGACCCACTCCCTCACCATGGTGGTCAGGGCTGCCTTGATGTTCTGAGCAGTTTGGGGGCCATCCATGACATCTGACTGAAGCAGGGCTAACCTATACCCTGCTTCGGAACCCCTCCTGCCACTGCCAAACACTCCCCCTGGGTCCTGCCACCAGTGCGCTGTCACTGCCAGGTAGGTGTGCTATGCATTCCTGCTCGACCACAGATCTGTGGTGAAGTGGACGGTGGCACCCCCAGCCCCTGCCATCTGCTCCCTCACCTGCTCCTTTAAATCCCGGTACAAGTTTGGCACCACCTGCCAACTCAGGGTGGTGCGTGAGGGCAGCTTAAACTAGGGGGCCAGGAACCCAATCAGACACCTAAACCCCATGTCCCCGATCACCAAGAACGGCTGCCCATCCAGCGCTATCATTTCCCCCAATACGCGCATGGCTTTCAGTTGAAAGCCACAATGTCCTCTACGTGCTGCAGCTGCCAATGGACTTGGCAGCTGCCCCCACCCCAGCTCTTCCATGGTGCACTGACGCTGCTGCTGCTGCTCCCCCCTAGTGGCGATACTGCTCCTGCTGCTAGAGGCAGCTGTTCGAGCAGGATGCTTGCCCACTGATGGAGGCGGATGACTGGCCGCCGCAGTCAGGAACTTACTGGCATCCATTGCCCCGCCTTCTCGCTTAACAGCACAGTGCTGTGGCATCCCTTGAGGTGCCTCACCTTGGCAGTTGGTCCAAGGTTGGTGAGCACCTGCCCATGCTTCACCACCTTCTGGAACAAAGTGCACTGCACCTCCCTGGGATCATCCACCTGCACCAACTTAAAATGTGCCCAGACAGAGGATTGTTTGCCCCCTCCTGCCTTCTGACCCGCACCAGGTGATGCACCGCTGACAGCGCTGCTGGGAAGGGCAGAACATGGTGGTGACACAGCTCTCAGATGGACAGCCATCACCTCAGCAGCACCAGACATCTCCGCAGGACTAGTATCTGCCTCGCTGTCCCCAATCTAAGATAAGTCCCCCCGCGAAGGGGAGTACTGGGACCCTGAGGGTGCTGGACTGCCCACCATGCTGCTGCCACTCTCCCTGTGCCCCTAATAGCTGCTGCTGCTACTGCTGCTCCTCTCCCTGCTGCCATTGCCCGGGGATCAGACCCTTCCTCTAGCAGCCAGGGTGGAATCCACCAGCCCTGGACTGCTGGGGATCACCTCAACAACGGGGGACACTGGTGGCTCTTGAGGAACATCCAACCCTGAAGCACCTGCACCTGCTCCTGCAGCCGCAGAAGAGACAGCCATAGCCTCCTGGAGTGCAGGCCTTCCAGTGCCCTGTGTGGCAGTGGACAACATTGGCAGGAGATGCCGCCGAACCACACCCCAGCTAGTGCCACTGCTGGGAGCCTCTGAAGCCCGACTGCCAAAATCAGGCCTCTGCAGTTTGGGACATGGTGATGGGCTTGGGCTGCTGCTGATGCTTGCCACTCCGCTGGCACGGCCCCTGCCACCTCTGCTATATGCCCCATTGCCCACCTTATGGGCAGCAGACCAGCCTCTCCTGCTTCCCTTCTTCATTTTTCCTTTCCAAATTATGCGGAGGAAGATTTTATATTATTTAAATTTTATTTATTCAGAATTGGAATAGTATATATATCTACTACACTAACTTTAACTGCTATTAACTATTCAAAAACATATGGAACTAAATGGAATATTATCTAATATCTACAAAGGCCTAGTCCTACAAACACACTATAAAATATTAAAACAGAATCACTACACACTCTCTCTATATCTGTAACTAAGCTAACTCCTACAACTATCTATCTATAGTAACTATCTAATATCTATATCTATATCTATATCTATATCTATATCTATATCTATACACACACACACACACACACGCACGCAGAGGGAAGGGTGCGGGGACACAGACAGCTCACAACAAACAACACAGGGAGGTGTACAAAACTGAATTGAAACCTAAATCCATCTAATGCTACTCTAGATAAATCCCAAAACAGGGGAACGGAATCAGGGATGTAATATATACAGGGAGGAGGGAAGGATTCATTGGAAGGGAGGAAGAAACAACACAGGGAGGGGTAAAAAATAAAAATAACACATAAATCTATCCTATCTAATCTAAATAAATGAAACTACGGAGGTAAATGTGTGGAAATGGGTGAAATAGGAGGAGGATGGCAATGGATTTGGAGGTACACAAACTGCTGGAAGAGGGAGACTTCTGAAAGCACCTGCTGACGGGATCAGTGGCTAGCTCAGAATGAGTTGGAAGGGGGGAGGGCAATGACTCTTGTTACTTGCTGCGCCTGCCTTACCCCAAGCCCCATTGACTCCATGCAGCCTAGCCTGTGGCCAATCGCAGACTGCAAAGCTAGTGGTCTGAAGAAAAGAGGGATGGTGATTGATAGGGGTGGGACTACTGAATCTACCGGTATCCGATACTGCCGGTATTGGGTGTACCAGCAGTATCGGATTAAACCTGGTAATCCCGGTAAATTACCGGATTCCCCCCATACTGGATTTTTTTAAAAAAACAGACAAAAAAACACAAACACTTTCCCTCCCCGAGCCCAGGCTGCATGGGTGCAAGGGGGGACACCCCCCACCCACCCTGCCCAGCCTGGATTTAAACAACAACAAAAATTTCCTCTAAGTCCCCTAGTGTGGGCTCCGGGTCACCGCCGGTGACCCAGAGCCCGCAGCAGCACTGCAGCAGCAGGTAAGTGTACCGGTACTTAACTGATCCCTGGGGTGGGAGGTGGTTTAACCTCCCTACCTCCCCAATGCCATTACCTACCTTGAGCTCTGGGCGGCAGCAGCGGTGCTCCGGCGGCTTCAGCGCTGGCTGTNGCTGCCACCGGCTTCAGCATTCTACTAGGCCTTCCGGGGAACCCGGAAGTTCCCTGGAAGGCCTAGTTGCATGCTGAAGCCGGCAGCCACAGCCAGCGCTGAAGCTGCCAGAGCGCCCCTGCCGCCGCCTGGAGCTCAAAGTAGGCAATGGCATTGGGGAGGTAAGGTGATCCCTGGGGTGGGGTGGGGTGTTAAACCACCCCCACCCCAGGGATCAGTTAAGTACCGGTACACTTACCTGCTACTGCAGTGCTGATGCAGGCTCTGGGTCGCCGCTGGTGGCCCAGAGCCCGCACTAGGGGACTTAGGGGAATTTTTTGTTGTTGTTTAAATCCAGGCTGGGCAGGGTGGGTGGGGGTGTCCCCCCTTCCACCCGCACAGTCTTGGAGGGGGGAGGTTTTTGTTTTTTAATTTTTTCAATTGATTTTAATGGGGACAGTTGCCCATTGAAATCAATGGAAAAGATCCGGTACCAGTAAACCGGTATTAATCCGGTAAGCAGGTTTTTTAAAATCCGGGAACCCGTAAAACCGGTACCCAGTATTTGCCCTCATGTCCCACCCATAGTGATTGGGCAGGTTGGCTGCTACTCCAAGCCTCTCCACCCCTGGTGCCAGGAAGTCTGCTCCTCAGCTCCCTCCCCTCCACCCCCAGGCCTTCCAGCCCTGTTTTTCCCACCCGAACGCACCCGAACGGGCTGAGTTCAGGCCGAACTCCGAACGGTCGAACTGCATTCGCACATTCCTAATTTCTCTGGGTGAACTCATAGAAACCAGTATCTTCCTGTATGCTAATGACACGCAACTCCGTCTCTCCATTCCCACGCTCACCCCCCTCCATTCAGTCTCATATTGACTGTCTTGCTGACATCTCTGCCTGGATGTCTTGTCACCAACTCAAGCTTAATATGGCCAAGACCGAACTCCTCATCTTCCTCCCAAAATGTTCCCCTCCTGCTTCCTTCTCAATTTCCATTAAGGGGGTCACCATCCATCTGGTTCCTCAGGCATGTATCCTGGGATTCATCTTTGAGTCCTCCGTCTTCTTTATGCCTCAGATCCAGGCTGTTGCTTCACTCTGTAAAATATTGCTAAAACCAGCCTTGTCTTACCGTTTCCACCACAAAAAACCTGGTCCATGCTCTAGCCATTTCTTGCCTTGACTATTGAAACTTCTTCCTTAATGGTCTCTCCCACTCTGATCTCATCCCCCTCATCTCCGTTCAACACTCCGCTGCCAAAGTCATTCACCTTGCCCATCGCTTTGACCATGTTCAACCCCTCCTCTCTCCCCTACACAGGCTCACTTTATGGGAACGCATTCAGGGCAAGCTCCTGGTCTTCACCTTCAAGACCTTTCATGGCCTTGCTCCCCCATATCTCTCTGCTCTCCTATCCAGCCACACTCCTGTCCGGGAGCTTCTCTCCTTCTCTGCCCCCACCCTGTCCTACTCTCTCTTGATACTTTAAATGTATTCATCCCTTCTCTCTTGCTTCCCCTCATACCTGGAACTCCATCCCTGAATATATTAACACTTCTCCCTCCCTCCCAGCTTTCAAATCCCTCCTGAAAACTTACCTCTTCCATCAGGCCTTCCCTAGCTCATCATGAGTGAAATTGCATCCTCTTCCCCCTCACTCAGAATCTAGTTCCCTGTAACTAAGTGAAGCATGTGCACCTGCTACTTCTCAACCTCATGAATGTACTCTTCTCTCAATGTTCACCTCTCCCTTGTCACCTCCTCCCATGTCTCATATATTGTAAGCCCCTTGGGGGGAGGGACCTGTCTATAACTATTAATTGTAGAGCACCAAGTACACTGCTCATGCTATATCAATAATAATAATAATTAATAAATAATAAATAATTCAGAAAGGAATAGAGAATAAAATAGAAAATATCATAATGCCACTATATAAATATATGGTGCAACCAGACCTAGAGGATTGTTTTCCAATTTTGGTCACCCCACCTCAAAAAGATATAGTAGAACTGGAAAAGATGCATAGAAAGGCAACAAAAATTATTAAGGGTATGGAACAGCTTCAGTACAAGGAGAGGCTTGATACATAGGGGCTCTTCAACTTGGAGAAGGGATGACTGATAGGAGATATGATAAAAGTTTGCAAAATCATGAATGATGTGGAATGACTAAATTGGAAGTGGTTATTTATCTTCTCAGATAATACTAACACTAGGAGACACTCTATAAAACTGACTGGCATCAAATTTAAAACCAATGTAAGGAAGTATTTTTCTCACTCAACATAGGGTGATTTCAGATGTTATGGGAGCCCGAATCACCGCAGTGGATTCCCAGTGGTGGCGACCCGTCTAACCACCCCCCGCAGTCAAGAAAGGCCCCAAACAGATGTGACGAGAGCAGGACCATGTCAGGGAATTGGACCGGCAGACCACGGCCCAGGGCAGCGCAACAGACATTACGCTGATCCCAGACCATGGTCAAAACACTCTGAAGGCACTGGGGAGGGGCGGGACACAAACATGACCGGCTGAGGGCAAAGGAAGCCAAAAGTGCCTACACGGAATGCCCACACAAGGGAAACGGGAAGGGAGGGGGAAGAGGGAGAAGAGCCACCTAGGCAGCACACACAAAAGGCACAGGGAAAACGAGGGCACAGTGGAACACACAGAACAAACACATGCCCAGGCGCATACACCCCCTCATGGGAAAGGAAGGGAAGGGGGAACACAGCGGGACAGACAACACACATGGCACACTGGGCACAGGGGGGAGGGGAGGCGGGCACAGGGGAGAGTGGGGAACAGGCACAGGGGCCAGGGCAGGACATGGAGAACAGCATCCAGACCCCCACAACAGATAGCCTGCACGGGCACCCCCACATCTACACAGGCAGTTCCAGAATGGCGGGACCCCACAGGGGCACAGCACAGGCACAGAGGGAGGCCACACAGTCCAAGTAGCAGCCCAGGAACGGTCCACACAGCTGGCAGGGAGCCCATGCATCAGCTAGGCTTGGATGGATGGGATGGAGGTGAGCTGGGGCCAAAGAGTGGAGGAGCTGGTCCACATGCCACCCCCCCCCCGCAGGAGGACACTGGGAAGTGCAGTCTGGGGGCCCCAGCACCCCACAGTCACAGAGGCACCCAAGGGGGTGGGGGAGCATGGGCACAGGAGAGAGCGAGGCCGGACCAGGAAGGACAGCAGCACCCGGGGCGCCGGGAGCCACCACAATGTTCAGGAAACAGCCACAGGAGATGGCAGCCATGGGGGGAACACCAGTTGTGGAGGCAGATGGGGGCCCCCACAGAGGGGGACCAGAGGCACAGGCAGGGGCAGTGGGACCCCAGGCATCAGCCAGGACAGCACTGAGCCAGGGACATCATGGAGGGAGTGGACAGCGACCCGCGGCAGTGGGGCGGAGGTGGGAGGTCACAGCGGGGTCAGCATCCAGGGTCCAGAAGACACAGGGGGGCTCACAGCCAGCTGCAGAGGGACATGAAGGGGCCCAGGGCTGGGTGGCCCGCCAGGTGCATGACATGGGGCCACTGAAGCACGCCCCAATGGTACCCCAGCGCAGACATGTGGTGGGAGGCCAGCTAGTATGCCTCAAAGGGACCCTGAGCGGTGAGCCCCACCTGCACATAGGACCGGGACCACACACCGGCCAGCGCTGACACCTCCACCTCAGAGGGCTTTGACAAGCCATAGCCAGCAGGTGGGGGCCACAGAAGGTGACCGAACTCCAACAGGCAGTGATAGATCACCCCGCGGGACCGCTGGTAACCCCGGACCCCGTGAACATGGCCAAAGAAGGACACAGCCAAGGCAGGCCCCCCCCCCCCTCTGCCACACAGGCCATGTAGGCAGCCAGGCTGCACACAGAGAGGGAGGACATGGTCTCCGCCACCGACCACCCCACATGCAAGCACCTGATCTCCGGAATATGCCCATCGGGAAAAGGACACAGGCCTAGCATCTCCGCATACAGCCGGCAATCACGGGCGCTCACCACGTAGCTATAGTACCACAGTCCAGAGCTCATACTTTCATAGGCACCTGTGAGGCTGTCTGTGTCAGGATGAAGCACAGTAAGAGACTGGGACAGGGGCGAGGTGGCCAGGGGCACGGGAAGCTCCCTGTTAGGATAGGACAAGAAACACAGCGGCAAGGGATGCTGGTACAGGGGAGTGCCCAGCCGACGCAGGAGGTATTGCCAGATGGCGGATCAGCTGAGAACAGGGAGGCGGGGCTAACAGAAGCGCCGTGACGCTCTGAGTGCCTGAGGAAGAGGGCAGAGGTAACGGCGGCAGTATAAAGGGATGGGCAGTGTCTGCAGAGCTGCGCCGGTGAACAGCGTTGCTGCGAGACTGGCCTCCAGCATTGATACAGTCTATTGTTCTATAGCAGAGTGAGAGTGCGGTGCGAAAGTCAGAGTGAGAGCGAGGAAGGCATGAGTGTTGAGGGTGTGGTGATTTGGCATTTGGGTAAGGGGGTGTGACATGGTGAGTGAAGGTCGTGGGTGCACTTCCTATCCGTCTCCGTGTGGGTTCTGTCCCCTTCCATTCCCCCCCCTGCCTTGTGTGAGTTCACCTAGTCCTACCCGTACTCCCCTGGAGGGTTCTTCCCTTCCCTTCCTCACATCCCAGCACGTCCTTGTTTCCCCTTTCCCACCTTCCATTCAGCTCACAGTGTGTGTCACAGAGGCAGGGTGTAACAGGGCTAGGTGCTGTCATTAAAGCCAGAGTGCTCACGTGGGGGCATTGCTTAGGGTCTCATTGTCTCCCCTCCAATGATGAGATATGCCACATTCCTCTTTGTGAGGCATGGCCCTATAATAACCTGAGGGGTGTCTTTCTTCCAGTGCAGAGCTTGCCCCCCACAAGAGTTGGGTTAGTGTTAGGTGTAGGGGTTGTCTGCCAGACCCAGGTACCCCTTCCCCAACCCCCCCATAACAGTCTGGGCAGCTCAAAAGCAATTGCATGGCTGGGGAATTCCACAGGTCACACAGGGCCATGGTCTCGTGGAAGGTCCAGCTATGGGGGCCCCGGGGGCGCTGCGGTCCGGGAGCCCTGGGGAAGCGTGGCCAGCCATGGTCCAACTAGTGGTGGATACTACATGCAAGGAAAGGAGGGCCCCTCAATCCCTGGAGGGATGGGAGGGGAAGCAGGGGAGCTCCAAGGCCAAGCAATAAGGTCACAGGCCGCAACACTGTACGACTACAGAGCGAGGCATGGCGTGTGGACCCAGCCCAGCTGCTGGAACAGAGCACACAGATAGCCTGCACACTAAGTGGGGACCTGAAGACAGTTGGCAGTCGACCCTCCAACCCCACTTTACCAGATTTGAGTGACTCAGCTTCCCTTGCACACAACTCTCTTGAATCAGTTTCTCTCTCTGGCTAATTCAAGTGTGCCACAATGAAACTCCTTTGTCACACAAGGGCCCGATCCTTCCCGTTTACAGACTCTTTGCTCTCTGGGTTTGCAAGAGCTTGAGGGCTCTTGTTGCTCACTTGTGTTCCAATGTTAGACACAGACACTTCTTCATAAAGATAAGAAGTACGTTTATTGATTACATAAGCAAGATAGTTGATACAGAGTGGTTACTAGAAATCAAAGGTAA
>QEPC01000454.1:77947-102998 GCA_003113815.1 Sphenodon punctatus | reverse complement strand
TAACCACTCTGTATCAACTATCTTGCTTATGTAATCAATAAACTTACTTCTTATCTTTATGAAGAAGTGTCTGTGTCTAACATTGGAACACAAGTGAGCAACAAGAGCCCTCAAGCTCTTGCGAACCCAGAGAGTAAAGAGTCTGTAAACGGGAAGGATCGGGCCCTTGTGTGACAAAGGAGTTTCATTGTGGCACACTTGAATTAGCCAGAGAGAGAAACTAATTCAAGAGAGCTGTGCGCAAGGGAAACTGAGTCACTCAAACCTGGTAAAGTGGGGGTGTGGACCCTCAAACTCGTGACAGTGGGTCGCAGGGAGCACATGACACCAGTGCTCCGGGCTCTGCAATGGCTGCCTATAAAGTACCGGGCCAGGTTCAAGGTGTTGGTTTTAACCTTTAAAGCCCTTCACGGCCTGGGCCCTGCTTATCTGCGGGACCGCCTCACTCCCCATGTGCTCGTGCGACCCTTGAGATCGTCTGTGGGAGCCTTTTTGGAGGTTCCCCGGACGAGGCAGGTGTCCACCTATGTTAGATCTTTTTCAGTGGTCACCCCTGTGCTGTGGAATTCGCTCCCGGAGGAGGCTCGGTTGGCTCCCACTCTCCTGCTGTTTCGGCGTGTATGTAAGACCTGGCTGTTCCATCAGGGTTTTGGCGAGGGGCAGTGACAGAGACAGCACTAGAGAGTGATGATGATAGGAACTATGCCCTTTATTTGTGAGGCCTAGATCATGTGTGGGCTGACAGGGCAACATTGACTGGTCTGGAGTAGATCATTTATAGTTTCTTGGTGCCCCTTCCATCCCACCCTCCATCCCCCACCCCACCAGCCCCACCTCATAGTAGCATTTGATTTATAATCCTGTGGATGAAAAACAGTTAATTTGTACTCAAATAGTAGTTATTACTGGCTCATTCTCAAAATGAGAGGAGATATCAAGTGAAGGTCCTACCCCGCTCCCCCCGGATCTGTGGGGTGAGGTTCAATATTTTTACCAATAACTTGAACAAAGAAGTGGAGAGTACACTTATCTAATTTGAAGATGACACAAAGCGGGGCGGGGGGGGGGGCTGTAGATTCTATAGAGGTCAGTGCTAGAATTCAAAAAGGTCTTGATAAATTGGAGAAGTGGCCTGAAATTAAAAGGATAAAATTCAATAAAGACAAATGTAAACTATTATATATAGGGATGGGGAATATAATGCACAAATATATATGTGTGGGGTGGGGGCTGCAAGACTGCAGAGAAGGATTTGAGATGTTTCATGGATCACAAAACAGATGAGAAACACAAATGCTTAGGCTGAAGCAACATAAATGTTGCATTTAAGACAAGGGATATTTGACAGTGGTCAAGTCTCAGCTAGATTATTGTGTTCTGGTTTTGCAGAACACAAATTTCCCTTAAAAATGGCATGGACAAGCTAGAGAGGGCCAGAAGAGTTCCATGAATAAGGGTGTGCATTTCATTTTCATTATTATAGCAATGAAAATAAAGAGTGTTCTTTCATTTTCATTATTGAATAATGAAAATGAAAGAACATAATAACAAAAGAACAAAAGAATTTTGTTTTGTTATTATGAGTTAATAGGAAAACACTGAAAAACACATTTCTGGCTATAACATTGCTTTGGATGAAACTTGGGGAGAGTGTACCCCAAGTGGAGGGCATTATGTGTACTGTATTTTAGAAAGATTGGGTAAAGAGAACTGATTTTATAAGCAGTTGAATTTTGTTATTTTACTAAAAGCTCTGCACACATTCCTGGATGCAACTTCTTTGTCTTCCATCCAATTTGGATGAAACCTAGATACATTATACCGCTCCCCAGGAGTACTAAGTCTACTGCATTTCAGAAAGATTGGTTAGAGGGCCCTGATGTTATAAACCATATACTTTTAAATACATTTCTGGCTGTAACAATTTTTTTCTTCCATCCATTGTACATGCAATCTGGCAAGGATGTATCTCATATCTTCAGGATCATCTCTGCCAAATTTCATAACGATTTGATAAGGGGTCCCAGTTCTATAAGCAAATGAACATTCCCTCTTGAAGACTTTTGTTATTCGGGTAAATAGCACATGCAGTGCCAGACAGAGACAACCATGGCAGTGGAGAGGGATGCTACAAGAGGGAGGGGGAGCAGCCCAACAAATTGACAGACACATTCACTGGCCCAATTACCGCATGCTTCTACCTTTCCAAGATCAATCTTGCAATCTGGTGGTGGCTTCCAGGTGGGCATAGAGGACAGATATACACTGCTGTTCTCTGGGCTTGCTCTTTGTCTGTGGTTAGTTCTGGCTTTGGTCAGAGCGTTTTCTCAGACTTTCCTGGCAGGCTTTTTGTGTGTGCTTAGAAGCCTCACTGCAAGAGCTCAGCTAGCTACATAAATCCAGTCCCCATGCACCTGGGGTGTCTGCTCAGACTGAAACCTGTGCCAAACTGCCTGCTAGGATGCTGCCCAAAATGCATTTGTGCCCGCCTGCTGCTTCACCACCAGTGGCTGGCTCCTCCTCCTCCTACTGAACCCCCCACCAGTGCCTGCCTGCCAGTCTCTCTCTCTCTCTCAACCAATGTCCTCCTGCCCCTCTCCCCGGGCATTTCCTGCAAGCTGACTGACACCACCCCTATGCACCTGGGGTGCCCGTCCAGACTGAAGCCTGTGCCAAATGGCAGAGATGACAGATATCTCATTTGGCCAACTGGCATGTCATTTCAAAGACATCCTGGCTGGGACAGAGATGCAAGATTGGTCTCTCTTACTGTATGCTTTCAGCTTTCCATGACCAATCCTGGGTGGCACTGAGGTGGGCATAGAAGGGATATAACTGGGACTTCAGGCAGCAAGGAAGAGGGCAGGGAGATAGCATCCCAGCAATCAGGAAACATGGTTCACACATCCAAGTTGGCCAATTGTCATCACAATCACATGCTGAAGTACTGTGACAGACATAAGAGAATCTTTATTGGCTCTTTCCTAAGAAGAGGCTTGAAACTTGGGGTTGGGGTGGTTACAGCACAGAATTATATATGGGTGACATTTCTGCTGGCCACTGGCATCACAAACACATCTTATACCACAATGACAAACATCAGAGAATCCCTGCTGGCATAGACTCATTCTCTGCAGATGCTGTGCAGGCTTATAAAACTGGGACCCTTTATCAAGTTTTTCTAAAATTAATCAGGGATGATCCTGAAGGTGTGAGATACAATCCTTCTACATTTCATGTAAACTGAATGGAATACAAAAATGTTACAGCCAGAAATGCATTTAAAATTACATGACTTATAACATCAGAACCCTTTATCCAATATTTCTGAAATATGGCAGAGATAGCACTGTTGGGGAAGGATATAATATTTCCAAGTTTCATCTAACTTTCATGAACGATAAAGAAGTTACAGCCAAGGATGTGTATGCAGCTTTTCATAAAATAACAAAATTCAACTACTTATAAAATTGGATTCCTGTAGTTATGAAATTTGTCACACATAATTCACTCCATTTGGGTTACAATCCTTCTAGGTTTCATTCAAATTGAATGGAAAACAAAAACAATATAGACAAAAAAGTGTTTTCCATTTAAACCAATGGAAATTGAAAACAAAGTAATAAAAGAAAACAAAGACTAAGGAAAGATAACGAAAACAAATGACATTTTAATAATGAAAATGAAAGGAATAACAAAAATGAAAGAGAGTTACTAGGCACATCCCAATCCATGAAGATAATAAAGGATTTAAGAAGCAAGACCTATGAGAAAAATAGAAAGAATCAGTCCTGTATATTCTTAATGATTGAAAGCTGGGGTGGTAAGGAAAATGTGGTCAGTCTGCAGATAGGTAAATGTTGCCACAAAGGGGATATGGATCAGTTGTTCCACTTGTCCAATGAGGAATTGGACAGGACATGAAGTAACATGCTTAAACTACAGAAAGGAAAATTTAAGCTAACTGTTAAGAGAAACATTCTGGCTACAAGAGCAATTGGTCCATGGAACAAGTTCCCAAGGAAGGTTGAGGAATCCTCATCGTTGGGCATCTTTCAAGATAAAGTGGAGAAACGCCTGCCAGTGCGGTTTATGCTTAACTTAGGGTTGGGAGCTGGGGGGGGGGGGGTCAGTTCTAACCCCACGGTTGTATGACTGTATTATAGCAACTCCTGATGATTTCTCTCTCTCTGTCTCTCTCCCTCCTTCCCTGAGAGAGACTTTCCAGTTGTCATGGTAACTTCGCTTTCTTCTTCACTTTCATACATTTCTTTGTGAAGTAACTTAACTATTTATAACCCCATAACTTCCCCCCATCCTGGACCATGATCCACTCATTCCAGAGTAGTCTCATTGAAGCCCTGTGAATTCCTCTCTTAGCCATGAAATCAGAGGGTGGCTTTGGGCAAGTCACTATTTCTCAGCCTCAGTTCACCTTTTGTAAAATGGGATTAACAATGCCCTACCACCCAGGGGTATTGTGAGGGAAAACTAAAAAAAGATTATAAAGCACTTTGAATACTGAAAGTGAATAAATAAAAATTTTAAAAAAAAATTAATAAAAATAAGTTCCCAGCCCAGGTTTGACATGGACCTCGAACAAGTCACTTAATCTCAGTTTCCTCATCTTTCAAGCAGCTATAACAATTTTACCAGGTTCACAAATGATTTTTTTATTCATTAATGATGGAAAAGCAGTTTGAGTTCTTCAGATGAAAAGTACTACAGGAAGAAACAAGACACTAGAATGGGAGTCAGATAGAACCAAATAGCCATATTGGTTTTTAAACTAAACTGAAATTGCAGTTCATTTTTGTTTCTGGCATCCCTAGTGTTCATTCGCCACCATTCCTGACTCTGTGGCCATTTTTACATGGACGCATCCATGTATATGTCACGGCAGTGGGTGGGGGGGATGGGTGTTTGTCGACGCATCCCCGCCCCAATAAGACACAGACACTGTAGTGGAGTTAAAACCCAGGTTGCCTACGGTAGGGCTTTTAGGGGCAAGGGAGGATTGGATAGTATTCAAGACGTCTAACTCCCAACGTTCCATATTCCCACAGGCAATGGTTCGGGGTCTGGGCATGCCTCCGGCGCCAGTTGATTAAATCGGTTCATATGAAATCGAGAAAAGGCATCAGCAATACCGTTGTCGATTCCAGGGACATGACGTGCCCTGAACAGGATGTTATGCCTCAGGCATGTGAGAACCAGGGACCGGGCAAGCCCCATCACCCATGCTGACCTGGAGGACAGTGAGTTGACTACGTAAACAGTTGCTAGGTTGTCACACCAGAAGAGCACTGAGCGATTGGCAAAGTGATTTGCCCACAGCTTCACCACAACCAGGATAGGAAATAGCTCTAGAAACATCAAATCCCTGCTGTGTGTCACCAGTCGGGTCAGGGGGCTGCCGCCCATGAACCGTCGAAGTAAACTCCAAACCCATTACCACCAGCAGCATCGGAGTGGACCTGCAGGTTCCTTGATCAACTATTGGTCTCTCCAAAAACTGACCCCATTGAAATCCTCCAAGAAGATTAGCCATAGTTCCAGCTCTTTCCTCATTTCCCTGGTAACCCTGATGCGGTAATGCAGAAGCAAATTCCCCTTTAAATTGTTGTACAATCTGGACAGGAATGCTCTGCCCGGCGCTACCACCCTACAGTTTAAGCTATCTATAAGTGATTGCAGCTGGAGGCCAGTGATCTTGCTACCACCTAAACATGCCATGATCTTATTGCCCCCAATTTCTCCTCTGGCAACCTAGATATCATCCCGACTGAGTCCAACTCAATTCCCAAATATGCAAGTACCGTGGCAGGCCCTTCAGTCTTTTCAGGTGCCAACGGAATGCCCAGCTCGTCCGCCATCACCTGGAACTGATCCAAGGCGACCATGCACTCATCTGATCGGGGAGAGCCAATGATCCAAAAATCATCTAAATACTTGGTCACACCCACCCCAGGCACCCTCTGCCGAAAGATCCACTCCACGAGGGAACTAAATCTCTCAAAGACCGAGAATGATATCGAGCAGCCATCAGCATGGCTCGATCGTAAAAACTGTCCTTCAAACTGAAATCCCAGTAGGTGGAAATTCCTTGGATTAACAGGCAGCAGGCAAAATGCGGATTTCACATCACATTTAGCCATTAATGCCCCCTTTCCCTTTGCTTTGACTTTTTCAACAGCCACATCAAAGGATGCATATTTAACTGTCAAAAGCTCCTTAGGGATGGCATCATTGACTGATCCACCCCTAGGATAGGAAAGGTGATGTATAATCCGGAACTTGCCTGCCGCCCTCTTTGGGACTACACCCAATGGTGACACTACTAGATTATGCAACGGGGGCTCAACGAAAGGGCCTGATACCCATCCTTCACTTCCTTCCTTCCTAATCTTCTGCCTAATGATATGCTCCAACCCCTGGGTGGATTTCAAATTTGGAGGTCAGTGGGTAGCCTCCACCGGCCCAGCTGGTATGCTGAAACCCACCCTAAATCCCCCAACTACATATTCTACCTCCGACCATTGGGGGTGAAACCTGAGTGCTACCTCAAGGCGGTCAGGCCTGACTGGTGTTGACCCCCTTTATTATTATTATTATTATTATTAAACATTTATAAAGCGCCAGTTGCAACCTGGTGCTGTACAGAACATACAATCAGATGCGGTCCCTGCCTGTGGCTTACAATCTAAAAGACAAGGAGGGGGAGACAAGGAGAGGGGACAGCGGGAGAGACATGGGAGAAGACAAACAAACATTCAGGCGGATGCGAAGTCTCAGGTGCGTGTACTTGGCTTGGTTACAAGGTGGTCGGTAGCAGCAGTCAGCAGAGGAGGGCTGACAGTAAGAGCAAGGGGAAAGACTAGAGGGCATTGGGAAAGGCAGCATGGAAAAGGTGGGTCTTGAGGAGGGATTTGAAGGAGCGGAGGGAGGAGGCAAGGCGGATGTCGGCAGGGAGGGAGTTCCAGGCATGCGGGGCAGCGAGGGAGAAGGGACGAAGGCGGTTGGGCGAGCAGGAGAAACGAGGGAGAGCGAGGGAGGGGACAGAGGAAGAGCGGAGAGCGCGCGCAGGAGTGCGTAGGGCGATTAGGTCCGAGAGGTAAGGGGGAGCTTGGTCATGGAGCGATTTGAACGTGAAAACCAGGAGTTTGAACAGGATACGTTCAGGAAGGGGGAGCCAGTGAAGGGAGAGGAGGAGAGGCGTTACATGGTCGAAGCGACGGGCAGAGTGAATGATCTTGGCGGCAGAGTTTTGGATCGCAACAAGGGGGGACAGGTGGGAGCGAGGGAGGCCAGCAAGGAGGAGGTTGCAGTAGTCGAGGCGAGAGATAACCATGGCATGAACAAGGATTTTGGCCGAGGAGACAGATAGAAAGGGGCGTATGCGGGCAATGTTGAGGAGAGCGAATCGGCAGGATTTGGCCACAGAGTCAATGTAAGGTTTAAAGGAGAGGTGCGTGTCAAAAATGAAGCCCAAGCTGCGGGCACGGAGAACAGGACGGATGGTGACCCCATCAATGCAGACGGTCAGGTCAGAGGGAGAGGAGGGGGATGGAGGAAAAATGAGGAGTTCAGTCTTGGCCATGTTCAGTTTGAGTTGGCGTCGGGACATCCAGGCGGAGATATCAGAGAGGCAGTCGACGAGGCGTGAGCGGACAGAGGAGGAGAGAGAGGGGGTAGAGAGATAGAGTTGGGTGTCATCAGCATAGAGATGGTATTGGAACCCGTGGGAGGCAATAATTTCACCAAGGGACCGGGTGTAGATAGAGAAGAGGAGAGGGCCAAGGACAGAACCTTGGGGAACCCCAACCGAGAGGGGAAGGGAGGGGGAGGTCGACTCGGGGAGGGAGACATTAAAGGAGCGGTCAGAGAGGTAGGAGGAGAACCAGTCAAAGACAGAGCCACGGAAGCCCAAAGAGTAAAGCGAGTCCAAGAGGAGCGAGTGGTCGACAGTGTCAAAGGCAGCAGAGAGGTCAAGGAGGACAAGAACGGAGTAGTGGCGCTTCGATTTAGCGACAAGTAGATCATTGGTGATCTTGGCCAGGGCAGTTTCAGTAGAGTGGAGGGGGCGGAAGCCGGACTGGAGAGGGTCCAGGGAGGAGTTGGCAGAGAGGAGGTTCAGGCAGCGGGAGTAGACGACACGTTCCAGGAGCTTCGAAGCAAAGGGAAGGAGGGAGACCGGCCGGTAACTAGAGGGATCGAAAGGGTCCAGGGTAGGCTTTTTGAGGATGGGGGAGACAGTGGCATGTTTGAAGGCAGAGGGGAAGGAGCCTGTGGAAAGGGAGAGATTGACAACATGCAGAAGGGGGGGAGCGACAGTGGGAGCAATAGAGGTCAGGAGGCGGGAGGGGATCGGGTCAAGGGGGCAGGTGGAGGGGTTGGATGAAGAGAGAAGAGCAGAGATTTCCTGGAGAGAGGCAGGAGGGAAGGATGCGAGGAGGGAGGGGGGCGGGGGGCGGAGGGAGGCAATATCCCGACGGATCTTGTCAATCTTGGAGGTGAAGAACGATGCAAGATCCTGAGCAGCAAGGGAAGAGGGGGGAGGAGGGCAGGGGGGTTTGAGAAGGGAGTCGAAAGTAGAGAAAAGGCGGCGAGGGTCGCGGGAGAAAGATTCGATCCTAGAGGCATAATAGCGCTGCCTAGCTAGGGAGATAGCCGAGGAGAGGGAGGAGAGGGAGAATTTGTAATGGAGGAAGTCAGGGAGGGAGCGGGATTTGCGCCAGAGGCGTTCGGCAGCCCTTTGTAATCCATCCTGTCCTGGGTGGTCCCTGACCGGGTTTGCCACCTCCACCTTTTTGACCGTTGTTTCCGCTTTGGCTCCGCACCTTCGGGAGAAAACAGTTGGCAGCTGGGTTTGTTCCCCCGCAGTTTGAGCAGTTGTGTCGAAAGCTGGGAACCCGAGTCGCATCTATCATGCATTCAAACCAAAGATCTGGTGCGATGGCAATCCAGGGTTTGAGGCTGCCCTATGATGAAACGCCTCGTCATAACACAACCACGCTCCCGGTGGACCGGTCCCATAAGCCCTTCTGACTATGTCATCATACTTGTGCAGTTCAAGCCCCCTTTCGGGGTTTGCCTGAATTAACACCCCCATATCGACCGCAAAAGCCGCCGTCCAATTCTCCCAGTTCCTGTCTGCCTTAGGGCGGCGGAACTTCTCCTTTTCCTTGTTTTCCTCCTGCTCTGGGTGATCACTGATCGGATCGCTAAATAGCAACACAAACAGGTCCATATATTGTCCCTTTAGGATCTTCTCTCTTGCTGGTGGGTGTAAATGCTTGCCAAATGGGGCAGCCACACTTGGGATTGCCCCCCCTGGCGAGATACCGCCTGACCAATAGTACCTGCCTCACTCATTGTGCTCTGGGGGAGCTTGCTCCCTGTGCCCCTGACGACAATCCCATTGCTCCCCCTACCTGGCTCAGCCCCACCTTTTGTTTGGCTGGCCCTGACGCCAGTAATTGAGCATTTACTGGGGTCACCCAAGCCCACTGGTTCCCCCACTGTACCATCTGCGGAGTGTCTGCCTGCGGGGGGGGGGGAGGTAAGAGATCCTGGGGGGACACAAGGGGGAAAGGACCATGGGTTGCCGTGTTCCAGACCTAGCTGGTCGCCCTGCCTGACCTGGGGTAGGCCCTGGCCCTGACCCAGTTTCAAACTCTGCTGCCCTGCTCCCCTGATCCTGCCCCATTGGCATGCTATCCATGCCGCTCTCACCCGTTTGTGACAATGGCTGTTGCCCGCTGTTCTCGGCTGGGGACCTGTAGGCCGGTCTCGCTCCCTCACCGTTTCCTTGATGCAGCTCCTGTTCTATTGCCTCTATTCGTCTCCACATTTCTGCGTCAGATGTTTCTTTGGAAGGGGGGGGGGCTCCACTTGTCTCCAGGTTGCAGACAGCGATCCTCCTGCAGAGGGTACAGCAGAAGCAGAGGCGGCGCCCCTACCCCTGGGCTATCCCTGCCTCCAAACCTACCCCAGATGGCCCCGGTAAACCGGGGTCGCCACCCTGTTGCTGATACAAACCCAACCCGGGAATCCCATAGGTGTCCCTGGGCTCCTCCCCCAGACCTCCTTGGTGTGGGAGATCACCCATCTCCTGCTGACCTGCCAGCCTGCCTCTGGCCTCAGCATGGTCTGTCCAAGGCCCCACATCCCTGGACCCATTTCCGGCCTCAGACTGGTTGTACCCAGTCCCCACTTCCATGGGAGCCCTACCCGTCGCACCTTGGCTGCATCCCCTTGGCTGGGGCACCATCCCTGATTGGGGCCTACTGGCCCCCCTTGCTGGGCTGCTCCACAGCAATGGACCACATAACACCCCCCCATAATGCACAGGAGGTGTCACCAGTCTGCTTCCCCCCCCGCAACTGGGGACCAGGGGTCTCCTCCTGACCCCGCTCACCAACCGCCCCACTAGGGTTACCGGGTGGAGGCTGCAGTGCCCTGCTTGTCCCTGGGTCCAATGGCCCCGAATCCTCTGTGTCCACTCTCCCACCCCCAACACACAGCAGCTCACTGCACACCCAGAGCAGGGCCTCACAAGCCAGGAGACGTTCCATCAGCGCCTTCTGGGTGGGGAGAGATTCCTCCCCCACAGGTTCCTCTGTGGGGGCAGGCGGCTCCTCTGATCTCCGTTCTGCCCTGTCCCTCACCCCAGCTTTCCCCTTCCTCTTCTGCCCCTCTCCCTTCTTCCTTCCCCGCCCCATACTGGCCTGTGGGATCTGGGAGTTAGGCTGGAACTTCGGCTCGAGACAAGGCAAATCTGGATGAACTGCAGCTGACTTCCCCTTGCTGCCAATTGCTTGCCTGCCATGAGCCAAATGGCGGCTTCTCTCAGTCTTCAGGAGTCCGCCCCCTCTACCGAGGGCAGGACACCCACGCCCCACGAAGTGCGAATGCTCGCGCCTTGATCTCAGGGCCATTGCCTTGACAACATCCAATCAGTGGCACTGCCCTCTAGAAGGACGGCCCACCACGGTCGCTGTTCCCACTCCTCTGTGCCTCAATTTGGGAATGAGGAGGGGGGGTGCGACAAAATGTCCGTCACTGCCATTTTGGCAGCGAAGGGTACTTGTCCATGAGAACAGAATGGGTGGTGGGTGCATGCGTGTGCGCTCCTGACACACAACCACCTGTCTCCACCCATCACCCACCCATGGAGTTATCTGGCAAACCAGAGACGGGTCCATGGGTGGAGGTAGGTGTGCGCCCATGAGAATGACTGCACACCCACCTCCACCCACTGCAGCAGCACACCCATCCCCCCCCCCCACCCCTGTCCATGTAAAATGGGTCTCTGACAGGACCAGCCTTAAGGCAAGGCAGCCACCTAGGAAACTTTGTGGGCCCCAGCCACCAGTTGCCTGCCCCTGGACCTTCACCATCTCCCGTCTGTGCCATATCCAATGCAGAAAGAAGGGACCAGTCAAAGGACCTTGTACTCCTTGGGACCCCTGGCTACCTGGCTGGTCCACTCCTACCCCCAGTGCAGAGAGAGGAGATGGAAAGAGCATACCAACCCAGTGCTGATGGACAGCTGGCTGGTGGCCCTGAGCAGTGTGGTGCCTTGAGCTGCCCTGCTTTTCCCATCCACTTCCCCTCTGGCAGAGATGGGAGAGGACAGAAGAAGAGGAGCCTGCTGAGATGCCTCACACCAGTGGGCATATTGAGGGAGAAGAGGGGAGCCACACTGCACATGAGCAGTACGGACAATTCCAACCCCACCTCATCCAATATGGCTGCTGCCTGGGGCCCTAGTTTTGGCCCTGCCAGGCTCCCTGTGTATATTTGTGTTTCTGGTCCCCATTTGTAAAATGAGGCCAGGTAATCCTCCCTTGGCCTGTCTTGCCTCTTAGTCAAATGGACTTTCTCTGACTGTGAGGAGGAAGACAGTCCCTGTGCAGCATCCCTGTTGATTAGGGAGAGGGTTCCTGTTCTCATTGTAACTGGTTGCTCCTTCCCACTGATGCCTGCTTCAGTGCTTTCCTTTAGAAAAGGGACACGGTAACCCCCTTTCTATGGGTTTTCCTCACAGGGAAAGGTAGTTAATTCAGAGGAGTTACTCAGGAGTAACTACATCCCTTCACCTCTATTCCCACGAGCAGAGGGAAGCTGGGATTAAAACATTCTTCCCTCCCCCTGATTTCCCTGCTTGGGAACTTGCATGAAACTGACAGCAGGGGTGGGGTGAGCACTGGAAAAACAAGCAGCCATTGGGGCAAAGATGCTGAGAGAGGAACACAAAAGCAGGAACAAGTGATGTCTCCTGGAAGTGGGCTGAACATAATACCACCCTCCTGTACAGAAAACCCCCCTTCCAGGAGTAGGAACCCCTCCCCATGCTTTTTTACAGAGATTAAGTAAGTACAGTACCTCCCTTTTTTACTTCACTTTAACCCCCATCCCACCCTCACCCAGCTCATGGAAGTTAAGGCTAGGTAGGAGGAGGTACTTACCTTCAGCAAAAATACTTATGTGAACAAACCTTATTCCAGATGTCTTTGGGCTGTTCCACCCATTTATATTTTACCCATTGTGCTTGGAATCACAGAGATGGAGTTCTCCTGATGCCACTCCCCTGGGTCTTATTTCTATAGATGGCTGGGTTGATTTTGTGAGAAGGCGACAGTAATGGCTGGCTGCACAATACCATCCCTTTGATGAGAGCCCAATTTGAAGGAAACAGCAGTAGCAGTGCTCTGCACTGTGTAGAGTGCTGAGCTCGCAAAGGAATACCTATCTGTATTGTGTAAAAAGAAGGATTGTAAGATGCTCAGATTTTGTCAGTGATAAATCAGTTCATCCATGAAGAAAAAGTTGTCCTAGACAATTAATCCATCTGGGGTAAGGCATTCATCTCTGCCATTCACACCACAACCCACATGCCATGGGAGTCACTCCTTCCCCTTATAGCACCTAGCTACGGCAACACACATGCACAAGGGGTGTTTTTAGATGGACAGGGAACCTGCTGGAGCCCAAAGCTGCACTGAGGGTCCAACCCCACAGCCACCAGCTCTGCCTGGGTCCACATCTATGGGTGCCCCCCGAGCTGCCATCCATCTCTTTACCCCCAATGAGACCCTGGGACAGCTGCCCCAGTGCTGGCTGCGCCAGCATCCTTCACCCCCACATTGGCTGGTCTGTTTAAAAGTGCCCCACCAGATGTGGAAGTAGAGCAGGCTGTGCCTGCTCTGGGTCAGCCCTGTTTGCGACGCTCCAGAACGTTGCGGAGCACCACCAGGAGAGCGGGCCAACCAAACCCAGAGCACCAACCCGAAGCTTTCTGTCTGCTTGGTAGACCCACACTGCAGCTCCATGTTTGGACAGCTATTGCCCTGGGCAAGACCATAGAGTTTCAGGAGCCAGCCTTGAGCATCAGGCAATCTGCCTGCAATTCTGTGGCGTGGCGGGGGGACCGCACAGGCAGACCACGGGCTGGGGCAACTGCCAGATCCATCTAAAATGGACCCAGGCAGGTCTGAAAGTAGATGGACATGGAGATGCACCCCCAGCTCAGCTCTGGGAGCAGGCAACCTCTGCATTCATCTGTTTACACCCGAAGTGAGAGAGAGACTAAGCTACTAGGAGTTTTAGTGTGATAAATTCACATTTCCTGAATAATTGGTATTTTTGATTTGTATTTATTTATTTATTTAAAACTTGTATCCCATGAAGAATGCCGTGCTGCTTACCTTGTTCTCCTCAAGAAAGGTCGAAGCTAGTCCCATTTTACACACAGGGAAGATGAGGCAGAGACATGGATTGACTCATCCAAGATAGTAAAGGAAGATTAGCACTCAGGGGACTCAGACCATACCTACATCAGCTGTAAGCTGCTAAATAAGAGTAATAAATAATGTTAATAAATATGGGATAATATGAGTTACTTCCTGAGTTAGTTACCTGATTTCACAAAATTGTGCCCAAAGGTAAAAGGACACCCATGACTCTTATTCATTCACTCTCTTCTAAATATTACCCTCTGTAGTGGGATGCCCAGGGACAAGCCCAAATTAGGACCTGATGTAAGTCACTGCAGAGTTAGACCCAGTGAGGAAGACAGAGTCAGCTACCTGAAATGGCTAATTGCTCTCCACTGAAGCAGGTAGAGTTACCCTCCTTCTGTGTTTGACCCAGAGTCTTTGAGTTTTAACCCATCAACTCTAGGTGAAGCACCAGTTTCTCTGAGTTATCCAGGGATACCTCCAGGGTGGTGGGGTCAGAAAGCATGTCAAAAAGGGGTGGAGTGAAGAGACTTTCCTGCCCCCTTTTAGATGTGGCCTGACCTCTAGCAGAGCATCAAGATGTCACAATGCTCCAAAGGGGTGTGGCCATGTTAGAAGGGGGCCAAAAAGGCCCTTTGCCCTGCCTCCTTCCAGTGTGGACCTCCCCTTTGGGGTCAATGCTGAGAGAAGGTGACAACCCAGCCCTGCACCACTAGGGTCTGGACAGGAAGTTGCTGGAACTGGAAAGGGTCTATGGCTGAAGCTCCTAACTGCACTAACTAGTGCAGAATGCCCAATGAGCTAGGACCTCAGTGAGCTAGAAGGTGATTGATTGAATTGTGCACGTAAATGTTGTCAAATAAAATCTCTTAAGTGAAAGAACCCATAGTTCTGTGCTAGGTGGGTGGTGGACCGGAAGAACGAACTATGGTCAAGCAGACCATCCTATATTACCCTTGATGGAATGTTAGAACGTAGAATGTTAATTGCAAGGAGGTAAACTAGGACTTATTTTTAATTTCCATTCCTTGAGAGAAGATGGTTTCTCAAGGAATGGAGATAGGTGAATATTAGAACTAAGTCCTAATTTACCTCCTTCTTGCAAATTAACATTCTAAGTTCTAACATTCTATCAAGAGTAGCAACAGCTGCTAGGTAGTCTATACAGGCTCTGATCAGAGAGCCAAGACAAATAGTAGGATAGGGCATTGAGAGTCAGGAGACCAATGTCCTGTTCCCAGTCCAGTCTCTGAGATGCTGTGAGGATTTTTTCAAATTCAGTTCCTTTATTATTCAGACTGTAAGCTCTTATTGGCAGGGAGTGTCTTTCACTATGTGCACAGCACAGTACCCAGTATCACAGATCCCTGCTCTTGGGTCCGATAATAACTTGGGTTTTGCCTTTATTGCAAACCCAGGGGAAATGTCCAATCAGGTGATGTATGGTACATCCTTTAGCTCCTGAATCAGGGCAATTCTACCCCCAAAGACATGTTCACCTGTATGAATGTTGAGAACACACCAAGTCACCAAATTCATGTCTGAAATCTAAGTCCTCATGATGGATCCAGGGAAAATGAGTTTTCCAATGGCATGACAGACCTAACATTACTTTGTTATCTGCAGAGTAGGAGGAGCTTGTTCATATTGGATGCTCAGACTGCTTTTATACAAGCATCACCTGCTTGCACCTGTAATCATGCTGCATGTAAAAGTGTCGTAGGCAGCGTTTAGATGCGCCTATTTTCGCAATGGATGCGCTGTATTTCCGGTCGCTTATTCTTTAAGACTGCAAATTAAATACCTTGATACTGAGGTATTTAATTTGCGGTCTTAAAGAATGCACAACTGGAAATATGGTGCATCCGGGGTGCATCTAAACACTGCCCGCAGCACTTTTGCATGCTGCATGATTACAGGCGCGAGCAGGCGGCGGTCGTATAAAAGCAACCAGTCAGTTTGACAGCAACCTGGAAAATCCTAACTAGAGAACAATGAATTGTCTTCCAGAAGCAAGGG
Source organism: Sphenodon punctatus (assembly GCA_003113815.1). Classification (NCBI taxonomy): domain Eukaryota; kingdom Metazoa; phylum Chordata; class Lepidosauria; order Sphenodontia; family Sphenodontidae; genus Sphenodon; species Sphenodon punctatus. The sequence continues at coordinate 87,234 of QEPC01000454.1, read as the reverse complement.
GCAAGTAATGTCTACTCTGTGGAAAGCACTTTCAGATGGAAACCCATGAGTAAGCATGCATTTCTCAAAGTTATGCTTTAGAACTTGTTGCCCACACAATTAGACTGCAGTCTAAAAGGCTGTTACATATAGTGGGAAGGGAGAACAACATAAAAGAAGTGTTTGAGAGTTGTTATTACCTTTATCAACACAGAAAAGTGCTTGTTCCTCCTGAGGTAGTGGGACTGTGTTTTTGACAAACTCCCGTTATTTGTCAGCATCTCAATCCCACTTCCACAGAGAGGGGTTGATGCTGTTTTTGCTAAAACCAGATGTTTCCAGTATGGACTGTGGCCCTAATAACATCCCTCACTTCTCTTTTTTTATATAGCTTCACAACCAAAGGTGCAATCCTGACCCTACTGAAATCAATAGGAATTTGCTATTGATTAGTGTGCATTCAGGATTGTACACAGCTGCTAATAAAATTTACAACATGAGTCAGCAGGGTGCATGTTTTAGTTTTAGACATTTTATTGACCTTTGCATATGAAATTATTTAACATTTTAAAGTTTTAATGCAAAACATTAAAAAAATAAATTCAGTGTTAGGTAAAAAAAATCACAGAACCCAAAGATTACTTGTTTACTGGTAACTTAATCCAAGGCCCATGCCACGATGGAATTTAAATCAGAACACAGTATGTAACAGCTTGCTTAAATGTCACATTAGTATCAAGGTAACAGTTGTAACATACAGTTCCACGTCAAAACCATAGATGAAAATACACCTCTCAATAACGAGACTGGAATTTTACATCTTGATTTTGAATGTTGTTGTTTCTCCTTCCCGTGAATCATTCATGCAAGACTGCTTGGTTGGTTCACCTATCTGAACTACAGAAAATGAAAAGGCAATATTTCAAGACAAGATTAAAAATTCTCCTAGATGTATCCATAAGTATTCCAACTAGATAGTTACAGAAATGTTGCAGTACTACTCAAAGTATGTATATCACATAACTATTAGGTCTAGATAGAAGCAAACTCAAAAATGTATCCAGCCATCTAAGTTAACCATAGAAAACAAAGAAGAAATGTTTTGCATGAAAAGCCAATACAAATCTGAGGAGAAAGAAAAATTATTCAGTTATTTTAGTGTTGGAAGTCACTCACCCAATGCTGTAGGCTGGTGCCTGCAACTTCATGATGCTGAATGCATGCATATCCCAAACAGATAGGGTAGCAGGGGGCTCCACATTTTCTTGGTTGATGTCATGTGAAGCAGCTCGAGGGTGAACATCTGGCAGCCACATGATTCATGAGCAGGTGAATGCAGGACTAATGGGGGCAAATGTGGCATGTGCAGCAACATCTCATTTGTTAACACCCATTTGTTGCGTTCACCACCACTCTGGGCACCAGCGTAGAGTGTCGGGTGAGTGACTGCAGCTCTGTGGTGGAGAGGGGGGGAGTGCATGGGTAGAGCGTGGTTCGGGGAACAAACGGACAGGCCGTCTAAAGTGGATCAAAGGACCCTGAACACCTGCCTGTTTGTTTTGGTCACACACAGAGCCTACAGGTGGTGGCTGGGGGGTGGGGGGAAGATGGAGCAACCACGGGCTGCAGGGGCCGCGCCTCTCGTGTATTAACACCCTATGATAAGAGTCTGTTTGTTTTACTTAAAGAGAGAAACATGTTCCTTCAGCAGATGTGGAATTGTGATTAGACTAAAGAGAAGGCCTGAATCTTAATCCCAGCTTTGACAATGGGTAATTTCAGACATGACAGGCCTTTCGGCCTGCCACGCTGAACCCTGGACCAGAATCCGCCTCAGATCCCGGTCCGTGATCAGACCGGCTGTCCTTTAGACGTGCTGGTCTGATCTCCAAGTGGGATCGGGGAGGGGGAGGGGCTGCACGGTAGGGGGCGGGGCTGCACAGCGTGACATGCGGCCACTCAGCCCCACCACCCCTGCTCCCTCAGCCACCCACCCACAGGGAGATGGGCGGGTGTAACGGCCAATGAGGCTGCTGCGCCTGACCCCGTCCCATTGTTGGGGCCTAATTCCGGGATGGGGCTGGCAAGCAGACGTGCATCGCGGCCATTGCCAGCCCCATCCCGGATCGTGGCCAACCTAACCACGGTTCTGGAGGTGAGGCCTCACCTCCAGAACCATGGTTCACTTTGAACCCTGCCAGGAATTCACCGTGGTAAACATCTGGCGGGGCTCAAACAGACGTTCATGGGATCATGGTCACCACCCTGAATTCACTGTGATTCAGGGTGGTTGACTGATCCCATAATGTCTGAAATTACCCAATGTCATTTAAAGTCTGAGCAATTTCTTTAGGCCAATATTTTCAAAAAGGGGTACTTAAAGAAAAGTGGCCTAGCTTTCTGGGATGGGGGGTGCACAGATCCTATTGACCTTAAAGGGATCAGGCTGCTTTCAGGTATTGCTCCAGGTAAAGGCTTCTGTGCATGGAGTTAGGTGCATGAAGTTCAAAATTTTGGCCTAAGCCTTTCACTACCCAAAAAACAATCAAATGGATTTGTATTTTTTAAAAAAAATTTTGCCAGATTGGGTGAAATGAGGTCAGAATCTCACCTCAATGACTATGTTTTTTCGAGAGGGTGAAAAAAAGTGATGTAAAAGACAAATTTTATTTACAAAATCTCCTATACTTACATCAAAGCCTGACAGTTTAAAAAATCAGAGTTACAGAACTATGTAACTTAGTTTACCTGGAGCTATTGCCCATGCTCTAGTCTTCTAAACTATAAGGATATCTTTCTAAATAAATATATTATTATTTCCTTCCCTGAAAACAACAGCAGCAAAATAAGGGGATGGGGGTGGGTAGTCCTTTTGTTTTAGAACAAAAAGGTATAGAAAATAATGTTCTAAAAAATCTGGGTTGGAAAAAATAATATTTATTATACTTGCACTTTTGTAGCATCCTCTGTCCAAAGATCTCAATGCACTTTACAGATGTTAAGATGCAAGGTTAATTAATTTACTCATTCTTTAAATGGTTGAACAGAGACCACTACAGCTTGCCTGAGGGCTCGAAAGACCTGCTTCTGCACCACTAAAGTCAATGAAAAGAGGATCAGGCCTAGAGTTATTTGGAGACAGAACTGGGCATGGAAACCTGGGTCAAAGTTCCTGTGTTCTAACTTCTGTCAGTAGGTGCCATTCTCAATGCCATTAAGGGGAAAGGAACACACCCCATGGCAACCAAGTCAGGTTCTCAGCTAAGCTACTTAATGTGTGAGATGTCCGAAGAGCATTTGTGTACAACCTGTATAAAGAAAGTATTACATGTCCCGCAAAATCATTTGCAGTGTGAGTCTACACCATAGGCCAGATTCTCAGTTGGTGTAAAAATTCAATATAGCTCCATTGACTTCAGCAGAGTTATGATTATTCACTCTGTTTGAGAGTCTGGCCCTGAGTGGGGGATCACACAGATTGTATCCAAACTTGTAGCCTTTGCTCTCATGAGAAGCCTCACTGGGTAAAAACAGATGTGAGGGTGGTGGCTTGCCGGGCCAGTCCAGGAAACCGCAGCCGACATGGCCCAGGTTCAAACAAACAGTCCTGGTAAGGTAAGGAGCTCAACGAACAGGAGGGCACCCCCACCCTGCTCCCAACACCCCACAACCTACAGCCATGGTGGCCAATGACAGGCAACTATGGTGGCACTGGCCAGCCATAGCGGCCCACAGCAGGCAGGATGGGGCAGAACAGACGTGCTGGCCCACTGTAGCTGTGTTGGCAGCTGTTAGCCCGGGCTGTGACCTCAGAGTTTTCCAAGGACTGCCTACCCGCCCCAGGGGGTCCCAGGCAGCACATGAACACACATGCCAGCAGGTCCCAGGCCACAGCGGGCCAGCATCACGTATGTTTTTACCCAACAACTAATTATGTGGCATGGCTTGCAGAATCATATGGTGTGTCTGATGAAGTCAACAGCTGTTCTGAGCCCAAATTGTATATCTGGATCAGTTCCTAAAGATCCCTTGCATTATGCAGAATTTTTCATCATCTTCCAGAATGTGGCTTTGAGAGGATATGAATAAAGATAAGGAGCAGTCTGCATTCAGGTAATTATGGGAATAAATACACCCAATTTTTTTGTTCTGCTGTTGATGTCAGCCATAATTAAATCTCATTTTTAAAAACTGACTGGATACATTTTCAATTTGGCTTCCTTTGCAAATATGAAACTTTTTTCAGATTAAAATTACGCTTTATGTGGCAGTTCTAATGTATAGTCTAGTTTCCTAAAATGCACAAGAATATAACCTGAATTAGTCCATGGCCGCATGATAGTATATTTGCTTGAATAGTTAAGAGTATCAAGCTTTTTTGTTGAAGTAGAAAAGCACATTGACAATTAGCTTGTACAACAACCAATGAAAGAAACCCAACATCATAGAACACACCCTGAAAACATTTACCAGATGTCAGTTTCATAGATAACTGATATGTACAATGACGAGAACAGTTTGGAATTTGGCAAGTTTTATCAGCTATAACAACTTGTGCTAGCTACTCAACAGAGACCATCATAGTAATGCATAGAAACTTGGGGCTTATGCTTGCTCTTGGAATCTAACATGTTTCATTTTCAGGTGGTTCATAAACCCAAATGCAACAGTCAAAATTATTTGTTTTTAATCACCTTGCTGGGCGCAATAAACACACTTCAACACAGTAAAAGAGACTTTCACAAAGAGACCAAGTGTTGCACATGGATGAGGTATAATGTTGGTACACTTAAACTCCCGGTAAAGGATAACTTTTCACATAATTAAAAAAGAAGAAAACATTATTATATGGTACAGGAATGATGGATTCCCCACCTATTTTTAAGGAGTACTTTACAGTGTTCCAAAATCCCTAAAGACTCATTTAACTGCTTTGGCTTATCAGTCACAATATTTGCTAGGTTCAATGGTGTGACGCATTTCAGGAAATGGGTTCTCTTGCCCACAGTGTGTGTTCCAATCTATAGATCTAGATCCAGCTGCTGTTTCTTACACATACAAGTAGGTCCACTGGAGCTAATAGGTTTGTGTGTATGAGTAAGAGTAAAAATTACTGGAACAGGACCTAAAGTTGTATTCAGCCTGTTTGCAATCTAAATGATTACTGCTAACACAATGAAGAAGTACTTTCTGAGTTGGCTACAAGTGGGTTAAGCTTGTTGAAGCTTTTGTTAATCTCATTTTGGGTCTCAAGAGTCCAGCTCTTCTAGCACACTAAGCAGCAGGGAACTCTGAAAACAAATATTTTAGCATAAACACTTAAGAGAGAGAGAGTATTCTAGACAGATTGTAAGCTACATTGAATCAAGAGCTGGAGGGCTGTGATTCTGGTCTTGATCATGCAATGTAAGCCATGAGAAATCTAATGTTAGTTATGAAACTACTCTGGGCTAAAACCAAGGGAAATGAAATCACAAACTGGCCGCAAACCTGACAAAACTTCTTACAGCCTGGTGCAATCTCTTTCAATGTTGGAGTGATATAGAACAGCAATGCAGACTCAGTGCAAGACAAAATCCCCTTGGTAAATTAGGCTAGATACTAGAGCTGGAATGACTAGGTGCTTTTGTACTTGGATATTTTGGATAACCCTCTTAATATCCCAGTAAGCATTTGCCATGGAAACAAGATTCACTGAGCCATTTATTTGGGTCTTTTGTTTCTGTTATTTTGGTCACTTCAGTATTTTGGTTGCTTCATTTTAGTATTTTGATCACTTCATGCATTTCAGTTACTTCATTTTGGTATCGCTATTGAACAGTAATTTAGTGAGCACTAAACAGTGCCAAAATGAAGTGAGGTGACCTAAATACTGAAGTGACTGAATCATTCATACAAAATATCTGAAATGGATATTCATTTCCTCAAACAAAGCAGGAACCAAATAGTGGTTCATATCTGCCTTGTTGAGTCAAAGCATTGTTGGATACGATATTGGCCATGGGTATTCATTTCTACTAGCTTTGTAGAAATGCTCCATCTCCAACTGCTGCTTCGAAAAGGGTATCCAACCCTTGGTGAATTTCAATGGGATTTGGGTGTCCAACTACTCTTTAACCTTGGGAAGTTCCACCCTTCACTACACATTGCTACATGATAGAAGCAGCATCCTCCCAGTAAAACAAAAGGTTTTACTATTGAATCACAGATCCATAAAAGGGTGTTGGAGAATCACTTCTTCAGTTTATTCAATAGCGTTAATGAGCCCTCTTCTGAATTATCCATAGTGGACTCATCTTCCCTAGAAGATCAGTGCCCGTCTTGGGATCCCATTACACACAGAGAACGTAGGGAGCTTATTAGGAGTCTTAGACCCCAACAAGGCTCCGGGGACTGATTTTTTACCACCAGAATTATTTCAAGATTATATGGATTGGTGGATACCATTCCTGGCAACACTTTTTAGTGATATTAATGCTACTGGAATTTTGCCTAATGGTTGGGCCACAAGCATAATAATTCTGATATATAAGGAAAGTGAAAGATCAAACACATCATTATAAGCCAATTAGTCTTATTATTGTGGTAGCGTAACTTTATGCTAGGTTTTTACTTAATAAATTAGAAGATTGGGCTGTGTCAAATGATTTATTTCCAGAGGAGCAGGTGGGATTTAGAGCCAATAGATCAACTATTAATATTGTTTTATACCTGACCACTTAAGATATAAATATACTCAAGTAAAAGGGATGAAACTTTATTTAGCATTCATGGATCTATCCAATGCTTTTGATTTCATAAATCATGAAATATTGTGGGGGAAAATGGCTGAGACAAATGTGGATGAGAGATTACTTAGTCTAGTGAAACTTTTATTCACACACAGCATTAAGAGTGCATTTTGATTTGAATGGCCAATTAACCAATTTAATTTCTATGACTAGAGGGGTTAAGCAAGGATGTATTTTGGCTCAATTTCTTTTTAATTTTTATATCACCAATATTGTATCTGATCCTGCTGGTAAATAATATTTTCCTGTTCAAGTTATGAAGAGAAATAACTCAATCCTGTTATATGCTGACAATATGGTATTAATCTTGCACACTCCACTTGGCCTGAAACACCTATTGAATGGGCTAAGTAATTTTTGAAGGAAGGAGCAGTTAAGAATTAACTGTTCTAAGACCAAAGTCATGGTTACTGACTGGTCATAATCCTAGGAAATATTTATGGAAAATTGATGATAAGGAACTAGAACTAGTAAGATCTTTTGCCTAACTGAGAGTAGTTTACATCCAACAGTTCCTGGAGGGCACATATTCAAGTGGGAAAATCAAAGTTGAGAGTGATTTGTGCCATTCTCCAATTTTGGAAGGGTAAATGAGGGAAAAATAATAGTTCCAGCACTAAAAGTCTTCAATGCTAAAGTAATCGGTCAACTTTCATATGGAGCAGAAATCTGGGGCAATAAGAAAATACAAGATCTTGAAGTGGTACCAAATAGCTTCTTGAGGACATTGGGTGATTTCAGATGTTACGGGCGGGCGGTTCACCACAGTGAACCCCCGGGGGGGTGAACAGAACAACCGCGCCCCGGGGTGAATATAAGCCCCAAACAGACGTGACGGGACCGGGACCATGGCCGGGAACCGGGCCGACCCATCACAGTCCGGGGCAGCACAACAGACGTGCCGCCGATCCCCAGCCGTGGTCAAAACTCCCAGAAGGCACCGGGCAGGGGCGGGACACAGACATGTCCGCCTAAGGGCAAATGAAGCCAAAAGGCACACAAGGGAACGCCCACACAAGGGAAACGGGAAGGGGGGGGGGAAGAGGGAGAACAGGCTGACAGGTACCACACACACAGCACGCACACACACAGCGGACCTGCAGTGGGACACACAGCAAGACCACATGCCCGGGCACACACACACGCGCGCACACAAACACACACACACACACACACACACAGAGTGCACATTCAGACCGTGCATGGACCTCGCATCCGGGACTGTTATTTGCATTTTTGGGCAGCCCTCTGAATATCCACTACCCCATTCGTACCTGAATGACCAAAATACCATTTCCGTCCCCCAATTTCTGGCTTTCCGTCACCAATTTTCCATTTCCGCTACGGACTGAGATAGGGAAAAGGGTCAGAAGTACAGCTGAGACAAGTACCTACAAAAACATGGATCCCGCTGGCAGCGGGCCTGCGGTGCCTCTAGCCCTTTAAGGGAGTTAGCACCGGCAGTGATGGGAAGGTGCTACTTGAGGCACAGGGGCTGAGGGGAAACACTGGATCACACCTGATTGCTGCCCACCTGGGTTTGGGCGTGGTGGGGCCAACCCAAAGCCTACAGCCTGAGCCGGGAGCTCAGCGGGGGAAAGAGAGAGAGTCTGGAGAGACTGGGACAGAGCGTAAAGACTTACGCTGTTGCCAGGCGTAAGTCTTTACAGGATGAGGCCTGAAATATCACACATCTTTCAGGAAATCAACTCAAATAAGCTTTGTTCAGCATAACATTAACTGTCCATATAACCCAAGAGTTCTCAGCTCTTCCCCGAAGTCCGTATATCCCCTCTCAGGGGTACCTACCAGCTCTCAGCCAGGTCCCCCACAAGAACTCCCAGTTGCTTACCTCATTGCCCTTCTCCAGGCAATTCTCTCCCAACTCAGGGCCCACTCACCTTGAACTCAGCACCTCCCGAGTTCACCCACTTCCTTTTTATAGGAAGAGCCACGCCCCAACCACACTGGCTTCCTGCCAGCGGCCACCTTAAGGCTTGTCAGCCATTTTGGCTCCTTTCCTGTCTCCGTGATCCCACTCTGCCACACAGAGCTTAAGGGTAGCTCTAAAGAGAGTGTGACCGGCCGGCGGGAGCAGGAGAGACCGACCTGGGGCAGCGAGGCAGGGAAGAGGATCCGGACCCGGAAGACGAGCGGGCGGCGGTGACGCTGACGGCAAGACGCCGGGAAGGCGGGGCCAACCCAACGCAAGGGGGCGGAGCCAAACCCCGAGAGGGGAGGGCGCGGCCAAGGAGCCGGGGGGAAGCCGGCTACAAGAGGGCGGCGAGCAGCCCGACTGGAGGAAGGGAGGTGTCGGCGGCAGCGGAGAAAGAGGCCCAGGACCCCTGGAGGTACCCAGGGACCCCAGACTGGGGAGAGGGCCTGGGAGGGACCGCAGCCATCGAGACTTGGGGGCAGGGAGCCGAGAGCGCGACGCTGGACCCCTGGGGGTACTCGGGGACACCCGATTGGGGCGAGGGCCTGTGAGGGGCCGTGGCTCTACAGGACTTGGGGGAA
>QEPC01000454.1:59480-74210 GCA_003113815.1 Sphenodon punctatus | reverse complement strand
GGGCTGCTGGCAGGGGGGGGGGGGGCCTGCAAGTGCCTGCGGTCCCAGGACGCACTTCCTGGGGATCCGGGGCCCCGGAGCTCGTGTCTACCGGGCGGGCGGTGAGGGGAGGGGGTACCTCGGCCCACTCCCTGCCTGGACCACAGCGCTGCCCACAAGCCGTGGGGCGACTATGGACCCCTTCATATGGAGGATGCGGTCCAGGGCATCATAGTAGGGGGCGGTGCGGGCCCTGTGTCCGGAGTGCCTGTTGTTGTCCCAGATGGCCTTGTACTCCCTCTTGAGTTCCTTGGCCTTGGAGCGGCACTGTGCTGCTGTGCACTGATGCCCTGCTGCCTCCATGTCCCGCACTATGTCCTGGTAGACGTGTTCGCTTCACTGGTTGATGGCGAGCTCCAGCTGGTACTCCAGGGTCCCCCAAATCCAGATGAAGTCCCTGGTCTCCTGGAGGCCCCACTGGCCCCCTCGGTGGTACACCTTCCTCCGGCATCCCCACAGCTGTTCCTCCTCCTGGTCCTGCTCCTGCTCCTCCTCCTCCCCCTCGTCCTCTGGGTGTACCTCCGGGCGCCCAGGGCCGGGCTCCTCCTGGGGCTCGGCCGCCCAGGCCATTTTCTGTGTCTGTGGGGACAGTGGGAGGGGAGTGGTTGGTTGGGTGCCGGTGGGGCCCCCTTGCGGGGCTCCCCTGCCCCCCTCCTGGTCCCCCGGGGTGGTCCCCCCGGGGGGGCCCTTTGCCCCGTTCCCCTCCCCTCAGTTCCCCGTACCCTTTTCCATGGTGCCTCCTCCGGCCCCGTTCCGGCTGCTGTCCCCGGGGCGTCGCGTCCCACCTGCAGCTGTGGGTGTTGTCCCTGGGCCACTTCCCTGGTTGGGTGCACCCCTGTGCCCCCCTCCTCTGCCTGTGCCCCCTCCACCTCCATCGCTGCCCCTGCCTCCACCTCCTCCGCCTCCTCCACCGCCAGTGTCGCTTTCTCTGCCTCTGCTCTCTTCCACCTCCCTCCTCGCTCCATCCCGCCATGCTTGCTTGCTGCTGATTTTGCTTTAAATCTCCCTCCGGTGGTTGTGTTGTTGCTGGTTGCCTGGCAGCGACGCTGCATGCCTTGTCCCCGGCTGGGGCTCGTTTCCTTTGGTTCCGCCCGGGGAATGGAATCAAGAAGTTACTTTTCATTGATTCCCGGTGGGGGTCCGTTTGACCACGCTTCCCGGGATATTCCCCCGGCTAGCCCGGGAAGTGTGGTTGAAACTGACCCCATGTGGGTATTGAGCGTGATGAACATATGGCGCGCGCCGAACAGACATTCAGGGCTCTTTGGCCCCGCCGCGGGATTGAGCGTGGTTCACTGTGGTTCAGCGTGATCTCGTAACGTCTGAAAATACCCATTGTTATCTGTTTCTTCTACAACTCCAGCTGCAATTGTTAGAAGTGAAGTGGGATGCACTTCTATCAAAGTCCGAATTACTTTGTGTCTGTTATATTTCTGGCTGAAACTTAGCAGTGCTGGAGACACGCTGGTTAAGTTGTATCTATCCAGGAAATACCAGCTTTTAACTTCTAATAATGGATCTTGGATGGCCACGATTAGGTCTCTAGCATTGCAGAATGGTCTAGATTTGAATAGGTTGTCACAACTGGACATTCAGGCCACAAATATTCTATGTAAACAATGCATAGGGGATGCTCCCATGCAGAATGATATGGGAGTTGTAAGTACTTCAAGGTATTCTCCTTTGGGGGGATTATATAAGTTAAATTTTGGATTTGAAGAATATCTAATTGAACTGAAAGATTATGACTTAAGAGGTGCATTTACTATATTAAGATTTCAGTTAATAGACAAAGATTACTTGTATCATAGATACACAAATATCCCAGTGTCCTTTCAAAAACGTATTTGTGAAGATGGAATATTGAGGATTTACCTCACTATTTGTTTAAGTGTTGTATTTATAAAAGTCTCCATAAAATATCTTTTAAATGTTTCTAGAACACACTTCAAACTTGACAATTAAGTTCCAATTAATATATGATCTTAATGGATCTAACCCTAGAGTTACTAAAAAATAGCTTTCTTCACATTAAAAGCTGCTAGAGAAAGAGTCAAACTTGTGGAAAGCCATTTGTTGGACTGCAAAGGAGATCAAGATGTTTAGGTTTTTTTAATTTTGTAATAAAATTTGACTTTTGTTTTTATTGGTATATTTTTATTTCTCATATATATATTGTTTTTTAATGTATTGTTATGGTCTTGTTGTGACCTTGTGGCCTCAACAATATTGTCAAAACAAGAGTATTTTCAGATGTGACGGGGCTCAATTCACCCCCCCCCCCCACACGGAAACACCCTACTGATTCCCCACTGGAGCTAACACGTAATGGGCAACAGACGTGTTGGCCGCTCCCGGCGGGGAATCCGGGGGCCGGGGGGGTGGGGCCGCGCAGCATAACATGTGGCTGCATGGCCCTGTCCCCCATGCTCCCTAGGCTGCCCGCCCTCTTGGGAGATGGGCGGGTGCCACGGCCAATGCAGCCACAGTGCCTGCCTGCATTGACCACGGCCCGGAATCCCACCACTGATTCCGGGCCGTGGTAGGGGGACAGACATTATGCTTCTGGTTCCAGTGCAGTGGATCTATCTGAGACCACTTTCAGACAAACCCCCCCCCCTCCCATTTTGGTTGAGGGGAGAATGCACAGCCAGGATATGCATGGGGATCAGCTGGTCTGAAAGCCCACCCACCCCCGCTCCAACGTGGCTTTGCTGGCAGACATGCACAGGAATGCAGAGCAGGAAATCGAGTTCTGCATCCCTGCGTGTGTCTGGGTGTGTGTGCATTCATGCCACTTTCAGACATTCCCCCAAGGTGCATATTCTGGCTGGGGGGGGGGGGGATGTGCAGTCAGGATGTGTGTGGGGATCAGCTGGTCTGAAAGTCACCCCCACCCCCACGCGTGCACATGGGGCTTTGCTGGCAGACACACACAGGGATGCAGAGCTCCATTTCCTGGGATTCCCCGTGCATATCCTGGCTGCGCATCCCATCCCCCCGCCCCCCCACAGCCAGAATATGTTCGGGGGGGGGGGGAATGTCTGAAAGTGGCCTGAACCAATGTCCTTTTAACCCCACCCCCTACCCTTTGGCTGTACCAGGCTTTCGATTCAGCTCCCTCGGTATACTTATTGTGTGGTGCACCAATAAAGCCACTACAAACTTGACTATAATCCTCCTATGCAATAATTTCAAGAACATCTGCATCTGCTTGATACAGAACAAGGGAAATATGGAGTGGAGGGAGCTAAACAGGTGAATATCCATCTAAAGAAACAAGCTATGGACATTAGAAGAACACATAAGGGCTGTTTTCCTCTTTGCAGTTAGGCACTGCATAAAGCTCACAATAGCAATGACAGACAGCTCACATCTGGCTGTATTCTCATGGGGAAGGGAGAAAAATGGCACAGAAGAACTATCTCTAACCACTCTCCACAGCCACAGGTCTGAACTCTTGCCAAGGAGTTATACAATAAGCATTAGTAGGAAAGCACCTAGGCCCTAACAAGCTAAGAGTTTGTCCTCACGAGCAAGGTGTTTCATTTCTGTTCCCACAAGAAAGCCAAAGCAGGGGTTAAATAGCTCCTTCTAGCCTTTCCTGATCTCCTTGCTTGGGAACTTGCAAGGAGTTGCCAGCAGGGGGAGCTCAAATAGAAAGCAAGCAATGAGGCAGAAAATTTGTCTCTAGCAAAGGGAAATATAAAAGCAACAAGAACTAATGGCTTCTGGAAAACAATGGTGGAGGTAATTATAGTACCACTCTCCTGTACAGAAGACCACCCTTCACAGAGTAGGAGCATCCCTCACCACTTTAGCCTTGCTTCTACCTCACCTTTAAACCCCATCCCAAGCTCATGAGAACAAAGGGGAAGTTAAAGAGAGCAAGAGGTTCTTGCCTCCACAAAATGCTTGTTGGAACATGTAGTAAGAGTTGTCAAATTGTGAAAGGCTGATGGGTTGTTTTTCCATCAGGAAGTGATTATAACAGAACCTTGCACGACTTTAGGCTAGGGCTGGGGATGGGAGCCTTTCTTTGGGCGGGCACCACACTGGCCATTTAAAATTAGCTACTGGGACACACCAGGCTAAAGGTGTGGGGAGAGTTCTGTGGCTCTGCACCCATCAGCTATTCATTAGGAAGCAGCAGCCCCTCCTGGCTGGGAAGATGCTGGGGCTGGAGCTTGCCCAGTGGCAGAGAGTAGCACCTAGCCCAAGGCCATAATGCCCCAGCAATGGGCCACATCAATAGCAACCACAGGGGAGAGGAGGTAGGCTGGATTGAAAGGGGAATGGGCTGGAGATTTCCCATGCTGCTATACACCTTAGAATTCAGACCCCAAAGCAGACATTTCACCACACTTCTCAGCAAAGATCTCCCACTAGGGAGCACTGTATATAATTTCTTGGATGAGGTTCTCAGGGGCAGTGTACAGCCACTGACCCTAGAGCAAGCATAACCAGGCCTACAGATTAACCACCAGTTAGGGGATTCTCTGATGTCAAAGGTCAGCATAGCCGTTCCTATTCCCACTCCCTGATGCTGGTATAAGGGGCAGTTAGAACAGTGGGGGTGCACCCAGCCCTGAGCTGCCATTTCAGTTTCTTGTTGGCAACTGACACAACTTGCCTCAGGGACCAGATATGCCTAGGACTTGAGGGATTGTAAAGGTGAACTTTACATTGAAAGACAAAGGAAACTGAAAGACCAAGGAAACTGTGGGACCACTACATGAAAATGGTAAACTGGAAATAAAAGGAAGGTGGAGCTGCTCAATACCTATTTTGCTCCAGTCTTCACCAAAAAAAAAAAAAAAAAAGGAACATGTGAAAAGACTGGTGAAATCACAAGCATAGAGCAAGAAGGGACACAAATCAGCATAAGTAAGGATCCTGTCAAGGAATATTTGATTAATCTGAATTCAACAGGACCAGATGAAACACATCCCAGGGATATGAAGGAACTAGCTGATGTGATTCCAGTCAGTGGTTGACAGGTGAGTTCCCAGAAGACTGGAGAAGGACAAACATTGTGCTCGTATTTTTAAAAGGGAAAGATGGAAGACCCAGGAAATTACAGACTGATCAGTTTGACCTCCTGGCAGGTTACTAAAGCAAATTAAAAAGCACTCCAATAATAAGCATCTGGAGAACAAAAGGTTCATTTCTAGGAGCCGGCATGGGTTTATCAAGAACAAATCATGTCCAGCCAACTTAATCCCTCTCTTTGGCAGAATAACTGGTTAGGCGTAGAAGGGGAAAGCAGGAGATATAATTTACTTAGATTTTAGTTTTTGACATCATTCCACATGATATTCAAAGAAGTTGGAGAAATGTGGCCTAAATGAAACAACTATAATAAAGGTAAGTAACTGGTTGAGTAATCTCAAGAAAAGAGTAGTAGTTAATGGGTCAATAACCAATTGGGAAGCTGTCTCAAATGGGGATCCTCAGGAGTTGGTTCTGTTCCTGGTGCTGTACATTTTATTAAAGACTTGAATGAAGAAATAGAAAGCATATTCATGAAATTTGCTAATAAGACAAAATTGGGAGGGCCTGTTAACTCTCTGGAGGATATGATCTTAATTCAGAATTAATTCAGAATGATCTTACCAAGTTAGGTTGTAAACGATAAAATAAAATTCAATAAGGACAAATATAAGTCTATACACATAGGGCTAAAACCCCAAATGCAGGCATACAAAATAGGGAATAACTGGATTGGTAGTTGCATGGAGTAGTTCACCAACTGAACATGCATCAGGAGTGTGATGCTGTGTTGCGAAGTCTATTGCCATATTGAGCTGCATCAACAGTAGCATTGTATGCAGGACATGCAAAGTCATTGTGCCACTCTGCTCGGCTCTGGCTAGGCCCCAGGTTGGGGCAACCCATATTAAGAACACAGAAAGTTGGAGGGGATGTACGAGAGCAACAATTGTTCTCACTGCTATGGAAAGACAATGGGTAAAAGCTGCAGCAAGGAAGATTTAGAATGAACATCAGGCAAAAATTCCTGACTAAGGGCAGTTGGGCAGTGGAACAGGCCACCAGGAAAGTTTTGGATGCTCCATCATTGAGGGTTTTTAAGAAGAGGCTGGAAGAGCATGTCTGGGGTGATTTTGGTCTGGCAAATCCTGCATCGGGACTCAGTTATCCTCCAAGTCCCTTCAAGCTCTAGGATTCTAGGATTGCATTCCCAATCCTTTCCTTTGTAACCATTAGCGCTACCACAAATACCTAATTCAGTAACTGCAATTAATAACCAACATTCTGGATAGTCAAACAGTTAACCAATTGGTAACTGATAATTGGTTAACCAACTTTCCAAAATACCAATACCAATAATACCATCATCAATTAACCAATTTACTTTTTTACCGCATTTCTGGTTTACTTCCAGGTTTGCGTCCATTGCTTGTTGACTCTGTTTAGCCAATCAGTTTTGTATAGGCACACCCCTCCTATCCCTTCCCTCTTCCTGCTCAACTATATAAGAGTACTGCCATCCATTCTGTCTTTTGGGTTGTAAGAGTCTGGAAAGAGAGAGAGTGGGTAGAAGTAACTGTAGAATGAATAGGCAAAGTGGCAACATGGTAAACAGCAAAAAACAATAATATGATATTATGCGGCAATCAGTAATGGTATGCAGTCAATCAGTTAAACCACCAGTTACCAACTAATTGTTGATTGTTAACAGATCATTGCCAAATGAGTTCAGTTTCCAAAAATACAAGTTATCAATGGCTGTTTTTAAACAGGATGCATCCATGCAGGTCCACCAATCCCCCACCCACGCAAGCGCCCATCGAAGGCAGCATGGGTGTGTGCATGCTCCTGTGACCCATGCACTGCCCACTCATGCCAACATGTGGAGCATTGGGGGGAAATCCTGGATGCTCCATGCGGGGGCATGAGCAGGTGGTGCGTGGGTAGTGACACACACCCATCACACACCTGGCCCATCTGATTCCTCCACACCCACACCAGAAGTGCATGTGCGCTCCACACGGTGCACAAGGACCTGCCCCCCAGCCGTGCCCATTTTAAAAGAGTGAATATTCGTATAGATAACCATTTCAACTCTAATAGCCGTTGGTAGTAAATTATGGTCTAGCTCTTTGTTTTTACAAAATTGACTACAGCAGGCTTCCTTGTAAAAACTAGAAAGTGGGATCAAGAACTATAGCTGAGCTATAGTTGTCACGTAAAGAATGAAGTGTAATGCATTCTCCTTGCTTTTCAGTTTCTCATGTACCTGCTAATTTGCAACATTCAATCATTGGCAACAATCCAGGTATAGTGAATCTCAGCGTTCTTAATAAACGTATGCAAAATAAAGCAGTGCTTGTTAACCAATCTGTGTGCTCCTTTTTTGATTATAGAATTGTATGCAAACACTATAATATTCAACCCTACTAAAGTACAGCCTACCAGACCGGGGGTTGGGGGTGGACTTCCATGTAAGAGAGAGAAATGGCTGATGCTGGAATCACAGTTCACCAGATTTAGCTGCAACATCTGCATGCTTGAAAAAATGTCTACTTCCTCTTACAGATGAATTGCACATAGCTGCATTTCAAAGCAAGGCACAACTTATATTTGTTAACTAACTGTTCAATAGTTTCCTTTCCAGCATCACTGATGATGTGAGCTATCTTTCCTCCATGTGTAATTAAGACTAAACAAGTAGGAAAGCCTTTGGTAAAGAAAATGCCTATTTATAACTAACATTTTACAGAAAAGTCAGAAAAACAGAACATGGCTCATTTGTTTCTCATTACTGAACACAGCTCAAAATAAAGTCACTTGAAATGAAACCGGAATAGTTTGACTGTTCATTAGCAGTTCGGTTCAGGTTTAATTTCTGCTTGTTTAATCTTTCACAGGAGACTGTTTTGGTTTTTTTTTAAAGGGTAGAATAAACATCAAAATGATTTTCCCCTCCTTTCCCTGGCTTTGTTCAGTCTCATTATATTGCATGTGATTTGAAGATATCTTCTAGCTCAAAAGATATTCCTTTCTCCATAATGCACTTGTTAGAAAACACAGATAGCAGGTAGAGCTGTTATATGCCACTAAAAGTTAAACCACTGCATACACAAGAGAGTAGACCATCCTTTAGTCCACAATGTGCATAATATAATTAATGACTGCATCCTTGATGTCTGTGATTCCTTCTTGCATATATTCTACTTGTCAGTATAGTTCTGTAGCTCTATCTGGAACTTTTTCTTGTATCTGTTGGGTAGACAAAAGAAGAGCATTTACTTCATATCATATTTACTTTTAAAGCATGACAACTTTGGGATCCCTTTTTAGAACCTTTGAAATATTCATGCACTAAAAATAAAAAGTGCAAAACTGCTAATTAAAGCAGTTTAGTAGTCTAAACACAGCACGGTTGAAATAATAAAGCTTCTTCTTCATCCAGACAGAAATAGAGACTGAAATATGCTCAAATTAATGATTATCTGTTGTTAATGCTGAGTTTCAAATCCTATCCAGCATAATTAGCATGAAATGGTTTTCCCTCATCATGTTTATTTCTTTCAAATTGGTTTTCTAAAGAATTTGTTATGATTCAAATGGTATTAAAGCATCGTATTGATCTTGTAAATCTATCTGATACAAAGCCAGCATGAACAGACAAAGACAAAAATATGTGGATTACAGAGATAGGGTGTTTTCAGACAAGATGCTACTTCGCACGACCACCCATGAGCCACAGATCCAACCACCCCATATGAAGGTGGAAGAGCTGGATGCGCCCTCCTATGAACCATGGAACACCCACTCACGGAGCACTGCCAGGAAATCTGAAGTGTGCCATGCAAGGCAGGTCAAATGTGCTGCAGCTGCCATGTAGAAAGCTGCCCGTTTGAGTCGTGACCCATGCACTCCACGTGTGTGGGTGCTCTGTGGCAGAGCCACTGGGCAGCCACACACACACACACACACACACACACTACTGACTTGCTTGTCTGAAAACACCCATACTCAGACAGATTTTGGCCTCTTTTTCACCAGAGCAAACATGGAGTAACTCTTGGGAAGGCAGTCCTGATTTACACAAACATAAATGAGATCCGAGTTTGGCTAACAAAAAGATTTGGAGATGAAAAGGGAGAAATTATAGGCAGGGCCCTTTGTATTCTGCGTTTCCACCGTTCTTGCCAATGGGTAAAATTCAGACTACACAGGGCCCTGATTACAAGGAGGATTTATCTGCATGGCAAAGCAAAGAATTTCCATTTTTCAGATAGCTGCATTTCTTTAACCCACCCTGTAAGAAAAGTGTCATTCCATCACTCTGTAGGGATGGGTGAACAGAACCGAGTTGGGAAGTTCGGTTCGGTTCAGTCGACCAAACTATTCGAGTTCGGTCCAAACTCCAAACTTCCGAACAAAGTTCAGAAATTCAAATCCCATTGAACTAAATGGAATATCACTCTGTAGGGATGGGTGAACAGAACCGAGTTGGGAAGTTCGGTTCGGTTCAGTCGAGAAATTCAATTTGGTTCAGAAGTTCGGTTCAGTTGACTGAACTGGTTGAGTTTGGTCCGAACTCCGAACTTCTGAACTGCGTTTGCCCATCCCTATCACTCTGCCATTCCACTAGTAACTCTATTCCTGTCTCTATCAGGGGCACATCCCCCTGTAGCTGTGTTCCCTCCAACCTCCAAGAGTGCACATTTTCTGTCCCTTCCCCACATACCCCTGGCTCTCTTTACTTCTTTTGGAGTCATGTGTGCTATGGGAAGGGGTAGGCAGTGTGAGGCATGAGTAGGAAACAGTGCTGTGTGGTCAAACAGAAAGATCTCACTCCAAATTCATGCATAACCTGTGATCTATCCCATACATTGCACGCCTGGCATGGTGCGTATTGTCAGGATTAGGCCCCCTTCAATGAGGCTCATCACTCACAGAGCAATCAGAAGCTCTTTCCCATCCTGCAGAACCTTGGGGGGGCGGGGGGGGGGCGCGTGCAATTGGGGACCACTTCCACATCCACAAGGTGTCTATGTCACTGGGGTGCAATCACAGACCCTGGCCCTCTCAGACCCACAGAACCTCTGCATCCAGTTCCCGGTCCCTCAGTAGGAGATGGGACATCCTGTGGGGTGGTTTGACACCCTATCTGTGATGCTGCATCCAGGCATGGTAATATGCTTGTGGGAAGCCCACCAAGATGGCAGTTCTGCAGGGGAATTTTGCTCTGGGACATGGTCTAGCACTCTAACAGGCAGTGTTGTGGGGAGAGGGGGGCAATCCAGAATGGAGATATGGTGTTTTCCAATCTGTTCTAGCTCCCAGCCCCTCTCAGTCTTGGTATAGGGGGGCAAACTCCCTACATGAAGCATAGGCTGGGGGTTTGTGAAGTATTTTCTATTTCGAGGCAAGTACTGAATGCCTGTTTGCTCTACTTAGTAATCTGAGAGAGACCTCTTCACT
Source organism: Sphenodon punctatus (assembly GCA_003113815.1). Lineage (NCBI taxonomy): Eukaryota > Metazoa > Chordata > Lepidosauria > Sphenodontia > Sphenodontidae > Sphenodon > Sphenodon punctatus. Next base: position 63,713 of record QEPC01000454.1, on the reverse strand, counting down.
TCCCCCCACCTGTGGAGGGCTCAGTAAAACTGAGTGGGAAGTCGGTCTGATCAGCTGAGCGGTGGCTAGAGAGGAGCCGCCAGGCAAGTGACTGAGGAGCGCAGAGTGCAGGCAGGAGTGGTTCTGACTCCTGCCTACGCTCTACACTCCACGGGTTGAGTCACCCATCTGCCATCACTGTTCCAGGAGTGCTCCTCCCCACCCCCTGTGTTCCCCGAGCTGACTCACCGGGACAGTTTTTAACAACTGGCTGGGACAGAATCCTAGACTGTCCTGGCCAGACTGGGATGTATGGTCACCCTATCTAAAAGGGACAGGCATACACCTGAACTCCGGTCTGATCCTGATGGTTTGCATTCTGTCAGGACGTATGGTCCTGCCCAGCTACATACCCTTACTTTAAGTAATCTTAATCACAGAACCATAGAATCATAGGGCTGAAAGAAACCTCAAGGGACATCTACTCCAACCCCTTGTTAAATGTTTTCAAAAACTGACTGGACAAGCATCTAAGAAAGGAGATCCCACAACCCCTGACCAACTGTTCTTACAGGTAGAAGTTTTTCCTAATATTTAGCTGAGTCTAGCCTTACTGCAATTTAAGCCCTTTTCCTCTCAATCTAGATTATGTGACAGTGGAGAATAACTGCTCTCCTCTGGCAAACCTTTAGAGCTAAACTGCTAGTTTGACCCCTCCTCAAAGCCAATTGAGTTGCTCTAGATTTACACCAGCACAGAAGAGATCAGACTCAGACCCTGCATTTCTGCAACCTGTGAAACATAGTCCCCATCCACTTGAGTCCAGTGGGGCACAGGCTAGTGAGAGGCAGTGTGGTTCTCCATCCATCAGAGATAATATCTTCGTCACTTTGCGTCTCCTGCAGGAGCTCAGCTGATGTAAAGATGAACAAGAGTGTAGACTGCAGACTCATAGAAACCAGACTGGGGAGGGACTGCTCACTTGCTTATTGGCTGTGTACAAATAAATAATGCTGTTTTCTCAGCATTACTCAGATTAGAAACAGGGATGAGAATGATTCCAGTTAAAAAGTTTAGTCACGACAAACCAGGGAGACAGAATAAAAGGCACAACTTGATTCAGTTGTTTGAAATGAGGTTTGGTTTAACATACAGTACAAGGCCGAACCTTGCCTCAGATATAAAGCCACTGACATCATGTGCACCCAATTAACCTAACAAATGGAATTTGGGAGCCTGGAACCCAGACCGGACTTTTAGATAGAATCTTAGTCAATCTGTAATTCAAGATTATTCAGGAAACTAAAGTTCAGGGGCTGTTTGTGTTGGTATATATACACAACACATGTATCGGCAAGCCTCATTCTTTCCACAGTGCACTGCATTGCCAAGAGGCTCGTTTTCACACCTTTCAGCACAAATTATTTTTAAAGCATATTCAATGCTTTTGAGAAAGGCCAGATTGAACACACCGGAGGTGTTCAACGATGGGCAAGCTCATGTTGCCTCCTTGCAAACCCATTCAAATGATGTGGATTTGAAAAAGTGACAAAGGGCAAGAGAAAAGCAGATAGACACACAGATGCTTTAGAACTATGACTGGAAGAGAAAGTAATGGAGCATGGAAATGAGAAACAAGGACAGGGCATTACACAAGTAAAGGAGCAGAGAAGGGAAGGGAGAAATCTGTAACAAAAAATATAAACCCAGAATAGTGCATTCACACATACACAAAAATGCACAAGATTTGCATTCAGGTGTTTTTTCCCAGCCTTGTAAGGACGCTTTCATGCATGTGTGAATGTGCTCAAGTTTCAGATATTACCATAATATTGGAAGCAACTCCTCAGGCCAGTGAATTTGTTTATGTGACTAGCAAAAGTGTCACAGCAATAGATTTCACCATCCTTACTTTCCATTCTGTATTTTGCTGAACAGAACAGAACTTCAGTATCCAGGCTGCGAACTGTGAGCTATTTCCTCAGCAGCACTCCTACTGAAGCCTTCCGTAAATGGTTTGTGGACTGTGGCCACAAGGGGTAGGGAACCTCAGGCCTGGGGGCCAAATGCGGCCTGTGTCAACTTTTTATGTGGCCCCTTTCTACTTTCTGGATCTGACCCTTGGATCTAGTTCTTACCTCCAGTCACTGAAGAACTGAGCTCAAGGGAAGGAAGCAGAGATCAGGGTATGCAAACAAGAATAAGGAACAGTTCCATGACACAGATCCATGATTTGGGCCCTCCTTTCCTTGAGTGTATCCCTTAAGCACCCCCACCCCAATTTCTGTGTGGCTCTCAGAGATTGTGCAAGCTTTAAAAGTGGCCCCCGGGAAGGAAAAGGTTCCCCACTCCTGCCATAGTCCATAAAGCTGCATATATTCTCTGGAAGCTTTTTGGGTGTCCTGCCCATTTGGATGTCCTGCATATATTATCTGGAAGCTGCATATATTCTCTGGAAGCTTTTTGGATGTCCTGCCCATTTATTAGGTGCTCACCCTCACCCACTGAATATGCAGCCCCTATTCATGGCAGGGCCCCGGAATATACGGAGCTCACCATGCAGGCAAATGTGGGCTAATGTGCACTCACATGTCTGCGTCCCATCAATCAGGTTGCATGCAGCATCAAACGCAAACAGTTCCACCAGCACATAGAGTTTCAGGCAAAGAGCCTAAAGTGTTCCAAGGAGCAACCACTTTCAGCCCCTCTCTCTGCTCTTGCTCTCACTGGCTTGCACATAACGTCTGCCTTAAAAGCCCACCACACCATTTTCAAACATGCGTTCTCCCAGTTCGTCCTGTTTGGCAGTATGTGCTGGATGCCTGCTCTTTCTGAGCCGCCGCATTCTCAGGAATTACCACTGCTGGAGTCATGGCTAATACTGACAGGCAGGCAACAACCAACCAGCACCACTACTACTACCACCACCACCAAGCAATCGCAATTGCTGTTCATCTACTGATCCACACACCAACACTGCATTCCCTGGACCAAGGAAGATACCAATACCTTCATCTTCTGGGGTGGGGGAAATCAGAAGTTCCAACATGCTCTGATAAAGTGCTATACGAACAGGGTTATGTTCCTGGAGATCTCCATCCAGATGGCACAGCAGGACTACATCTGGGTCATGAAGAACCAGTGGCGGCAGTGGGTCAAGGACTTGAGGCAACGGCTACAAGGATATCCAGGACGCCAACTCCATTCATGAGAGGCAAACATCTCCATACTGTGGGCTCTGGAGGATCTGGGCACTGGCCTTTTAAGGAACCTTGGGCTGTTGGTGGTAATGAGGCATCTGACTCTCACCTGGGCTCAGCTTGCAGGAGACTTAAGCCAGAAGCTCAGTAGAGAATGAGGGCAGAGTGAGTGGAGACCAAGGTAGTGAAGTGAGAGCTCAGAGACGGTGCAAAGAGTAACTCAGGACTGAAGAGAAGTCCTGCTTAAAGAGTGGCTGGATTAAAACTAAAACAGGGACTCATGCTTGTGAGAGATGCCCTGTTGGGAACTGGCTAAGGGGAGGTGGAGACCAGTAATTACAGTCAGTAAATCAAGCCTAATCCTGCTAAGGCTCTTGGAGGAAATGCAAGTGTGTGTAGAAGTGATAAACTTGAGCTAATTCCCCAAAGAGGCTTGCAGAAGGCTGTCAACAGGGAGGATTGCACCCAGCTGCTTCTGCAACCCAGATGCCACCTTTGTAGAGGAAGGCGTGGAGGAGAATGGCAAGTTAATCTACCAGGGGTGGGGTTTGCATCTACACAGCTGCATGATAAAGGCTTCTGTTTATTGTTATCTTATTATTGCGGGGGCTGTACTGTGTTGGCAGGTGGACAGGGGAGCGCAGAAGAACAGCAGGAAAATCCCTGGGAAACTGCTCCACCAGACAGGAACAGAAGGTGCAGGAGGTGGGTGGCAAGGCACCATGGTGGGCCATTGGGCTGGCAGGGTAGGCATCATGGTCATGGCAGGATAATGGGCTGGTGCAGGGGGGAAGGTACTATGGCAGAGACAGCAGGGGTAGCCGCATCCATGAACTCTGCAGACCACATACCAAATGTTTTGAACACCTTAAAGAGCTGGGTAGGTACCTAACTAGTAGGGGTGGGACCCCGGGCCCATTACCAGTTACCGGATTTACCGGTTACCGGTTCCACGAAAACCGGATTCCCGGATTAAATCCGGTATACCGGTACCGGATTTATTCCATTGGTTTCAATGGGGCGCTGTGTCCCCATTGAAACCAATGGAATAAAT
>QEPC01000454.1:7153-58820 GCA_003113815.1 Sphenodon punctatus | reverse complement strand
ACATTGCAGCCATTTAAAAATGGCTGCAATGTCAAAAAAACCGGTACACCGAAATCCGGTACCGGGTCCGGATTACCGGGTCGAATCCGGTAATGCCGGTACGCCCGATACCGGCATTATCGGATACCGGTAGATCCGGAATTCCCACCCCTACTAACTAGGATTGGCTGTGCACTGCATGTGAACAGCTATGGGTCAGGTGTCCTCACAGGACTGGCTGCACACCGACTGTGCATGAGCTGGTATTGGCTGCTATTGGCATGTGTGTTCCTACACTGGCACTGCCAATCCAAGTAGTTATTAAACTACATAGACATTTCTGTCACAAGCATGTTGGTGCACATGCCAACTCATCTAAAAATATTACAGATGTTAGCACCATGGAACTTTTTAATTGGCGTGGGAGAGAACCACTGAATGTTAAGAAATGGGCAGGTGGAGGGAACTGCAAGGCAGTGAAGGTCACTATGCTCTAAGAGTGCAGTGTCGGAAGGACACACCCAGCTCACCTAGTCTGATCCACCCACCCCATATATTATGACATTAACCCACACCAAACACCAACCCTAATTGAGAAAAAAAACTAAATTCTAGCATACCAGAGCAGAGGCAGAGAACAGGAGGGACCAAGATGCACCTGTGTTGGAGGCTCCTACAATCAATTTGGGGAGATATACCCTACCCAGTACCCACTAGCCAAGCCAGTGACTCACACCCTTCACTGAAAGAGGGGGTGGGGAGGGGAGGGAGAACCAGGATCACCATCCAGTCTAAACCCGGTTGGGGGGGGGGGGGGATTCCATCCTGATCACTTAGATTAAGCTAATCTCAGCACACGACCACCCCATCCAGTTCCCAACCCTTGGCTGCTGCCATCTGATGCCCAAGAGGAATGAATTTTTAAAAATGAAAATAATTTGCAGAGGGCGAGAGGATTCCTTTAGCAACTCACTAAAGCATCAGATTAGGAACTCAAACAGCAGAACTCTCTCATGAACCTAAAAGACTCCATTCTGAAACTAACCAGATTCTTTACTATAACAACATTTTCAGTGAGACCATTCTAGAACTTCTCCTTTTATGGTTAGGAATCATCTTCTAGCTCCCAACCTAAATTTATGCATGTTCAGTTTAAAATCATTTGTACATGTGCCTAAAATTATTATCCTTTAACACGAAAAGCCTTCCTCCTCCCCAATATATTTGTAGAATACCATTATGTCTTGCTCCGACTCAGATTCCTTTTTGCTAGGTTAGACAGGCCAAGTTCTTTTAACCTCTTCACATTCTCCCCGCTCCTCTGATCCATTTTGTAGCCCTCCTTTCAGGATTAATTAATCTTTTTTTAATGTGTTTGACCAAAGCTTCACACAGTACTCCAGACAAGGCCTTAGCAGTGTCTTATATGGCATTAGTACTTCCCTATCCCAACTAGAAATGCCTTGCCCCATACATGCTAGGATCAAGTTTACCTTTTTTCACAGCTGCAAAATCGTTCTGTGACTAACTGTAATCCTCAGATCTCTCTCCTCCTCCTCCTCCATTGTTTCTAGCTAAAAGTCCCCAACAGGTCCCTGGGTGTATGGTTTAGGACGATAGAAGTTCATCCTGTTTCCGGTACTCCCATCTGTGAGGTTATCCAATTCTCCTTGGAAAATAGTGGTGTCTGCCTGGGGCCCAGGAGACACAGGAAAGGAATGTAGGACCCTGTTCTAGTGTGTCATCTTCACAGTTTGTTGCTTAAGGGCTGGTGGAAATATTTTTGCCACTACTCGGAGTGTAAAAGCTTGTTTTTATAAAAAAAATATGTAATCAGCCTTCAAAAAGCCACTTGCTTCTCGCAAGTTGCAAATGAAAATTGGCCTTTTGTGAGCAGAGAAGTATTAGGAAAAAATTGAAATTACTATTTCTGTTGGAATGGGGAAAGGCATCTGCTGAGAGAGTACACCTGAGGGGGGGAAAGAGGCACTTGCCCCCCTGCAAGTCACCATGTCCCAACCCTTTTGGAGCTCCAGGACGTCATGACACTCCATAAGGGGCATGGCCATGTAGGAAAGGAATTTACCCCTTAGCCACACCCTGTTCAGAGAATTCGAACATCATGATCTAATGGAAGCGGGAGGAGACAGGAGAGCATCTTTGCCCTGCCCTTTTCTGGCATGGCCCCACTTCCTGTAAACATCCTTGGTTTGGGGGGGAAATTTCCTTGTTTATGTTTAATCCGCCCCTCCCTCCCCATCATGTTGTTCATTTGTTAGGAATACGTTACATAGACACATAAGTGCCATACTGGGTCAGACCAATGGTCCATCTAGCCCAGCATCCTGTCTCTGACAGTGGCCAATCATGATGGCTTGGGAGAAGCATCCAACAGGTCACAATGGGGGATCCATTCCCTGTTGTTTTCCCCCAGCTCCCATCATGTTCCCTGATCCTGTCTGGCTAATAGATCTCTCTTCCAGACACTTGTCCAAACTGCTTTTAAACTCAGGTATAGTACTGGCCCTTATCACAACCTTTGGCAGTAGATTCCACAACCCAATTATACGCTGAGTGAAAAAATATTTTCTTTTATTTGTTTTAAACTTGCTACCCATGAGTTTCATGGAGTGTCCCCTAGTTCTAGTACTAGCTGAGAGNTTTAAACTCAGCTATACTACTAGCCCTTACCACAGCCTCTGGCAGTAGATTCCACAACCCAATTATATGCTGAGTGAAAAAAATATTTTCTTTTATTTGTTTTAAACTTGCCACCCGTGAGTTTCATGGAATGTCCCCTAGTTCTAGTACTAGCTGAGAGGGTAAATAACTGTTACTTGTTTATTAGTTCCACATCACTCATGATTTTATAGACCTCTATCATATCTCCTCTGAGTCACCTCTTCTCCAAGTAGAAGAGCCCCAACCTACCAAGCCTCTCCTTGTATGGGAGCCCTTCCATGCCTTAGATAATTTTTGTTGTCCTTCTCTGTACCTTTTCTAGTTCAGCTATGTCTTTTTTGAGATGGGGCAACCAGAACTGCACACAATATTCAAGGTGCGGTCACACCATTGATTTGTATAAAGGCATTATGACATCCTCAGTTTTATTCTCTATTCCCTTCCGAATAATTCCTAACATTCTGTTTGCTTTTTTGACTGCTGCCACGCACTGCGCTGTGAATTTCATTCACACAGCCACCCCCAGATCCTTTTCTTGAGTGGTAACTCCTAGCTTAGTACCCAGCATTACATTAGTACACAGACATTACATTTGCTTACATAGACATTACATTTCCTTAAGGAGCTGAAAGTGTCTAATTTTCAACTCCTTAAGGAAATGATTCATTAAATCTGTTGTGCATATCACATCAAATTCTGTGTTTCTGTTAGCCTGACTTCTTGTATTTTGAATGCTGTTGTCCCATCAGGATTATTCAGATTATGATTAGGGATAAAAGCAGTAATGGGCGAGAAATTTAGCTACATTGGACCAGATTGACAAGCTAAAATCCAAAGCTCCCCTCAGCTCAGAGACAGGTTTAAATTTCCTTGAACACGTCTCAATTCATAAAAAGAGCAGGGGAATGGGGGGTGAAATGATGGATTCTGGATTTGCATGCATGAATGCTTGTCAGTGTGTTACTGCAGGGTTTATTTGGAGTCAAAAATAAAAGGCTCGTGTGTCGATATCGGACAGACCTGGATTCATAAAACTTGTGGAACTTGTAAAACACCATTTTGCTCAGAGAAGGGTTAATCATATAGTCACAGTGTTAAGGATTTTTCAGCAAAGAACCTCTGGCTGTTCTGTGCCCCATTCTATCAGCAGTGATAAAATAGCTTCACAGGAAAGGACAGTAAGCTAGCCGTCTAGCATCCACAGCTTACACGTTTTGTAAAGTGCTTCTGGTATAGGCAGAGGCATAGGGACCACACCCCAGATATGCTCCTGGATCTGTGAAAAGAAATACTTTTGTTTATTTAGTTTATAAATCCATTGAAACAAGAGACACAAATAGCATTAGATTCAATAGTCTCTATGTTTCAAATGAAAAGCAATGAGCATCTTGCTCATAGGATGAGTATGCTGTTCACATTCTGTCTCTCCCTCTTCCGGAAGCACTGCACAAAACATGTAAACTGTGGATGCTAGACAGTTTACTGTGAACCACCCCAAGGCATGCAAAAAGGAACACACAACAGCTGCTTAGCTGCAATAGATTTTGGTCCAAATTCTGCTCTCAGATATGTCTGTTGTTGAGTTGCTGTTAACTTCAGCTACCCTAGCTTTTAAGCTGGTGTAATAGGGAAGAACACAACTCACAGTATAGAGTGTGTATATATTGAAAGATTCTCAGTCATTTCACCCCTTTTGACACTTCAGATATGGCACAAAATGGATGAAGACCCCTGCATGGAAAACCCGCCATCTACCACTGAGTTCCTCTCTGCAGCCCCTGATAAGTGAAGCAAACCATGAAAGTGGGGAGTGTATTCAGAATGCTAAGTGCCCTAGCAGACCATAGCTGATGGATAGCCCATCAGAAGCCATACTCAGCTCAGAGCAGGTCTATGGCTGTTCTGAAGCTAGAATAAATTGTAGGTCCATAAATGGCTATTAGTCAAATTGGTCAGGGAATGAGACCTCTGACTGTCGGGGACTGAAGGTGAATACAGGAAATGGATCACTCCATTACGACCTGGTGTGCACTTCTGTGAAGCAACCAAAGGTGACCGCCATCAGAGACAGGATGCTGGGTTAGATGGACCATTGTTCTGACGCTGTATTGCACTTATTATTAAACTCTTAGGGCCAAAATATAACCACCCCGTAGATCAGGGAGCCACAAGCAGTTTTCAGTTCATAGAAGGCCATCTACTCTCCCCAACACATCCTGGTAAGATTTCACCTGGGGGAGGCAGGAAAATGACCACCACTCACTGCTCTCCCTAAAGATCCCCTAAATTTAGAGCCCTGCCTGAAGGCTGCTGAGAGAAGGCACTGAATCATCAAATCCCCAAGAACCCCTGGGCAGTGCTGCCTATTTTTGCAGCAACAAGCTAAACTCCCAACAGCCGTCCTAGCATAGGAAAAGTTGTAAGCTGCTTGTAGCACTCCTCTGGTAGATGTTCATTGTTCTGCCTGAAGGTCCCTGAACCTACATTCATGTCAGCAGGAAGTTTACCTGCATATTGCCTTCTGCATGGATATAAACATATTGGCTGGCAGTCTCTGTCCCCTCTCCCCACTCTTCTTATTCTCTTCTTCTGCCTGAAGTCAATGCCTCCTCCTAAGGAGACCTCATTACTGAATGCAGGGTTTGTGATGGGGCTGCAACATCAAAAGTAAATCAATCAATCACCATTCTCCTGCCACTGGTATTGTCTTCAACATCCCATCCTGCTCTCCTTTCCTTCCTCCATCCACTTTCCATCTCCAGTTCTACTGAAATTGTCTTAGAATACTTAATTTTAAAATAATAATAAAAACTATTTTGTGGCTATGCAGACAGACAGAAACCAGCAGATATAGCAATATTCAGCTAGTGTGAAGGTGGGTTTTTACGTGCAGTAGAATGCATGTAAAGCTTCTAATGTCATCAAAACTGAGGTATTAATCAAGTTTTATTAAGCTTCATACCCTCACAAGAGCTTGCTTAGAAATGAATGTTGTTATGGGTAGATCCTTGTTTGGTGTAAAATGGCATATCCCCGAAATGGCCATGTCATAGAGTGACATGCTGTCAGAGAATCCAGCTCTAGGACCTGTAATGCTTTTTAATTAGTTATAGTACACCAAAAATCTTGAGGATAGGAGAACGGAAACAGGAAATGAAAGAGAGGAAGAAGAGGAAAAGGCTGCTGTCAGTTTTTTAGTGTGACTTTGTAGCAGTATCTGCGTAAAGATACAGCAGCGGATGGTCATGCCCCTGGCCACTCTGCATTTTATGTCTCTGAGAGCCTGGACTATTAGCTGTTCTTCAGTGAAAATGGGGTGGCGGGGGTGAGAAGAACATCTTCTGCTGTCCTCCAAAATTCCTTGTCTCCTGAGGGAGGTATGTGACCTCCACATACACAATGCACTCTCCACACCTACAATTGTCCTGCCACTAAGAAGCCACCAAACACCAACTCCTTCTAATTCTGTTGCCCTAGAAGAGGCTAGGCAAAAAGCCATAATTGGCCATTCCTGTGGCAGCTGGATCATCCCCAGATAGGGTTACCTTTAAAAGAGGACACTTATGAAAAATACATGGTGCAGGACTCCAATGGTTCTAGTGCAACTGTGCAATATGGATTTTCATAAGTGTTCTCTTTTAAAGGGAGGTATAGTAACCCTATCCCCAGACACAAGCCCAGGTGCCTCCAATACAGAGAGGAAATGGCTTCCTGTGCAGAGCTCTGCAGCCTTTTGCAGGCAATGTAATGGGGCACAGGAGGCAAGGCAGGTGACAGAGTGGTGCCACATCCCTACTATCACCTGGGTGGCAAAGGCTTACAAGTTATGAATTATGATACAAGGATTAACATTAACACAGGTAAGGTACTCTGTAAAAAATACATTTCTGCATTTTCAGAATATATGTATGAATTATAATAGTGTTTGTTTGCTATCAAAGTAATCTGTATCAAGTCATACTCAATAATGCAGAAATATTTATAACAGCTGTGATAAAAGTGATAAAACTGGACTGAAGGTGACACCAACAAAACCATTAAAAGTTCATCTGTGCCTTTTGAAGGACTTCTAGCCTCTTTGTTCTTGTGTTGTGGAAAATTCTGCTTGCACCTCTGTGCAGTGGCTTAAACCTGTTTTTCTGGCCACATTGCTTCTGACATGTGATAATTAATATTCATGCCTTGTTTTGTTTCCAGCCAGGTGCTCCCGGGAATGTGTATTCTCTTAAAGAAACTGCTTGTGGCCATGTAATAGAGAAGGAGCTTCCACCAAGGACTGTTAAATTTGTGCTTAGCCGGACTTAACTTATGGACTTTAGGGTAAGGGGTAGTTAGGCAAATACCTAGCCAAATTAGCATCTGCATTATTTGTTTGTTTTTCTTCTATGCATCTTCTGCATTTTGCTCCTACCCTTCACTTCCAGGCTCCTGGAGCAGGCTGTCTACATGCGCCATCTTGATTTATCTCTTCTAATTCCTCCCTTGTGTCCTCTCTACTCAACTGAGACTGCCCTCGCCAAAATCACCAATGATATTCTCTTAGCTAAATCTAAGGGCCTCTCTTCTTATCCTCTTTGATCTCTCTGCTGCCTTTGACACGGTCAACCATGGCCTCCTCCTGGATTCACTACATTCCCTTGCCTTCTAGGATTCTGTTCTCGACTGTTTCTCTTCGTGTCTCTGGTATGGAGGCTGCTCCCATACATCTCCAGGCCCGACCTGGCCGCTCTCATTCATGCCTTCATCATCTCAAGGCTAGACTACTGCAATGCGCTTTACGTGGGGCTTCCCATGTTTCTGGTTCGGAGGCTGCAGCTGGTCCCTTACAGGGACGGGGCGGCGGGAGCACATAACACCTGTGCTCCACACTCTGCACTGGCTGCCTATAGCACACTGAGCCAGATTCAAGGTGTTAAGTGTTGATCTAAAAAGCCCTGCATGGTCTGGGCCCCTCATAACACAGGAACAGCCTCACCCTCCGAGCCTCAGAGCGATCCCTTCGGTCCACCAGAGGCGCCTTTCTGGAGGTCCCCCATGTAAAATGGGGGGCCACATGGAGAGGGCATTCTCAGTGGCCGGGCCGCAGCTTTGGAACTCCCTCTCGGAGGAAGCCCGCCTGGCCCCAGGTTTGTTGGCATTTTGTCGAGCCTGTAAGAACTGGCTGTTCGCCCAGGCCTTCGGAGGGGAGGAGGGGAGGGTGGAGTAGTTGGGGAGTATTTTTAAGACATTTTAATGATATTTTAAATTTGATGAGGTTATGGATTTTTAAATGGATTTGTTAGGGTATTTTATTTGTGTGTTTTATGCTGTAAGCCACCCCAAGATGTTGTGGGCATGAAGGGGCAGCTAATAAATATTTATAATAAATAAATAATATAAATATAAACTGCTCCTTCAATGTTTCTCTTGCTGGTACCACCTCTAGGTCGCTTCCCCTCTCTGTGGGCAGACCTGGACTTAGGGGCAGGCCCCCTAGGCCTGGGCCTTGGGTGGCATTTTCTGAGGGGCGGCAATTGCTGGCACCACCCGCTCTGTTTTGTTTTTTTTCACCCTGCATGGCTGAAGGCTGCTGCCTACAGCCAAACCCTGCTGCCTGGGTCCCCATCCCTCACCTGCCTCTGCCATCTCGCTGCCTGCTAGTAGTGCAGCAGCAACAGCAAATCGGGCTGGGACTCCTGGGAGATAAAGTTGTTTACAAACAACTCCTGCCCATGTGAGTAATGAGAAGATTGTTGCCTTGTAAAGAAGGTTTTTCGAGATGGTACCTAACATTCTCACAACTGGGTTGTGCATGCTCACCCTATTCAAATAGACCATGTGATGGTCTCGAGCTCCTCTAGTATAAAAAGCCCTTTTCCCCTCAGAATGACAGTTCCTTCCAACCCTTTCTAGGAATATAAGAAAAAAATTCCATGCGGGGCTGGAAGGGTGGTGGTTGTGAAAATGTGCAGAGCCATCTCAAAGAACCTTATTTACAAGGCAGCAACCTTCTGTTCTTTGAGTGGCTCCTCACAGGTCCTTCTTACATGGCTCCGCTGGGTGAGGGGGTTCGTGGATGTGCCGGTGCATGGGAGGGGTGTGCACACACATCCCCACTCACCACCCACTCATCTGCACCCACAGAGCAACCGCCATTTTCCCTGGTTGCTCCATGCTTGAAGACGAGTGGGGGATGCATAAGGCGGGCACATGCATGCACCCTCATTCACTGGGGGTGCATGCGCCACGTCATTCACATGGGGCTCCCACACCCGTGAACACGCAGCATGGGGGTGGGGCTTAGCCTGTGGATGGGGCTTGTGGCGGGGCTTGACTTGAGGGCAGCAGCCTGAGAAGGGCCTAGGGGTGCAAAATTCCTAAGTCTGGCCCTGTCTGTGGGAATTCTCCAAGACTTTGTCCTGGGCCCTCTTCTCCCTTTACACTCTCTTTCTGGGAAAACTCATTGAATCTCATGGCTTCCAGTATCACCCGCTGGTGCTGGTGACACGCAACTCTCTCTTTCTACTCCCGTACTCTTCTCCCTCCATCAAGTTTCATATTGCTGACTGTCTCTCTGACATCTCTGCTTGGATGTCTCACTATCAGCTCAAACTTAATATGGCTAAGACCGAACTTCTCCTGTTCCCCCGGAATTGCCTCAGCTCCTCCCCCAAAAGGTGGGGGCAGCAGGCTCTTTGCCACACCTACCTGGGACAGGAGGTGGGACACGGCAGGGGAGTTTGTTGCACCGCCAAGGCTTCAGGCCCTGGGGCAAGAAAGCGGCCGCGCTGGAGCATGGGAAATCTAGAACCCCCCACCAGGGTTGCCTAGGCAGCCCCAGCAGCTGTAATTGGACGAGGGGGCCCACATAGGCCGCAGACAGCAGGGCGGAGCTCAGATCCATTGTTCGCATAGCTCCAGCCTCCATTGTAGGCACTCGTAGCCCAGAAGCCTTGCTAGGCCTCTGGTGACCGCATGCAGAGAGCGCCCCTCCCCCCCCTTTTTTTCTCCTGCTGAGTGATACGAGCCTGGTGATGGTCAAAGATAGGAAGAGGGTCTCCGCCGCCATGAATAAGCAGTGGCACACGCCCAAGAAGGGGAGCCAAGCAACAGCGTCGGAGCCGGGGGAAACCCTGGGAACAACAAGGCCGGAGGCGTGCCCCCCCCCCACAAAGGGAGCAGGTATTGATGGGCCCAGAGCCCCCAGGTTCATTGGTTGCGGGGGTGGAGTGAGCGGCAGATGGCCCCCTACAGGAAAGATTGGCTGGCTGTGAGGCCCTGCTGCACGTTCTCATGGCTAGGGGGCCAGGCGGGTTCGGGGATGAGGCCATGGCTCTTCCCTCTCCCCCACCAGACCCTCCGTCCACTGGTCGGGGGACTGACCCATGGGGAAAAGGAAGGGGCCTGGCACAGACCGGCCTGAGGTGTGGGGGCAGGATTATTTTGCACACACACACACGCACACTCACTCTCAATATACATCGATGATTCAGGCCCATCCAGGCAGGTGCCCGGGAGGGCCCCTGTGGACTGCAAAACAACCCCCAAGCAGTGGGGCCTTCAGGAGTGATGTCTCCCCATGGGCCCCAGGGGCAGGGGGCCCCTGGGGCCAAGGGGACGAAAGTTGGTCGGTGGCACAGGCGACTGGATGGCCCATTACTGTGGTCCCCCAGGGCAGGCCTGCCAGCATGCCCCCCTTGGTGGGGGACAGCAGGGGTCCATAGCAGCCCTAGGTGCACCCCCCTCCTGGGGCGGGGCAGAGGTGCCCCATTTTTTTTCTTCCAGGGATGTGAACCTGCTAGCTGCACAAGGGGATAGTCACCCGGAGCAGCAAAGAGGGGAAGAAGACGATCTATTCCAGAGGGTCGAGGCGATTGAATGGGCTATTCAATCCGTGGTTCAGCAGAGCAACCCAACAAACACCAGTCCAGCAGGAGCCCCCCACACACACACACACACACAAGTGGGCAATGTAACCCAGGTGAGGTGGCGGCCCTCCCACCAGGGACGGTGGGGGTGGGCTCCAGGGCTTTTGTCCCGGTGAAGGTGGCTGGGCCAGTGGCTATGGGTGTTCACGGCAGGGCTCCTGCTGCCCCTGGGGAGGCAGGCCGAACTCAGTTGCTGTGGTGGAATGGGCCATGGGTGCCAGTTATTTTACCACCTGCCCCTCATGGGCAGCGGAGGCTACTACCAGCAGCCAACTCCACCTGGAGAGCAGTGGGATGGGCCCGCTGCTCTGGGAGGGCAGGCTCTCCATGTCTGGACCCCAGCTGCGACTCTGCACGGGCATGCATTCACGCTCCCGGGCATGGTTCCCCAAGTGGGGGAACCTGCCAGACAGCACCCTCTGGTGGGGGGGATACACAGATGTCTCCGCCCCAATAGGCGACCACCTCCTTCCAGCTACGAAGGAGCAAATATGGAGGGGGGAATACTTAGACGTTTTTGCCCTCCTGTTTAGCAACCCCATAGTGGATCCCACTGAACAGGAGAACAAGAAGGGAAAGGAACGGTTCAAGCTCCCGAACGCAGAGAGGAACTGGTCCAATTGGACTGCGGCATTTTCTGTTTACCACTGAGTAATGATTCAGGCATTTCCTGGGCGCTCTGTCGATCTACTCAAATACGCCGACATAGTGCAGCGGGCATACGAGGCAGGCCCTTCTGGGGCTTGACTCAGGTATGATGAGGCATTCAGGCACCGTGCTGCTTATATCCCGGGGCTCCGATGGGACTTGCATGCAAACAACCTGTGGCTTAATTGCACGAGTGGCTCAGGCAATGTTCCTCATTCAGATAGCGGGCATTTGCTGGTCAAAGATGGTGCTGCCTCCGTGGCTGAGTCCTTTCATGAGGAGGGAAAAAAGGCTTCGGCTAACACTGCCACTCAGTGCTGGGAATATAGCCGGTCAGGCAGGTGCTCTCAGGCTGTCTGCAGATTTCGACACACCTGCCCAAATGGTGCAGATTTCCATCCAGACTCAGTGTGCCCTCGGGGAAGACCAGGGTCAAAGGGAAAGCCCCCACATGAGTTGGCAGGGAAGAGCGGATGAGGTGGGGGCAATACCGGCGGCCTGGGCAAGGGCCCCCCCACCAGTTAAGATGGACAGACTTGAGTCTGCCCTCCAAGGATACCCTGACCAGGAACAGGTAGGCTATGTTACTGAGGGTTTTAGGCAGGGTTTTAGGATTCTGGCAGGGAACATTCGACAGCAGAGGGTTTCCCCAAATTTAAAATCAGTTTTGGGAATGGAAATGGTGGTCCAGCAGAAAATGGATAAGGAGCAAGCAGAAGGCAGGGTGGTGGGCCTTTTCCCAGCCCCCCCTTCTCCAACATGGTCATCTCACCATTGGGGGTGGTACCAAAAAAGGCCCCGGGTGAGTTCTGCCCGATTCACAACCTGTCCCATCCACAGGGTGGCTCAGTGAATGACTCCATCCTGAGGGAGCTTGTCATGGTCCCAATATACGTCGTTCGACTCGGCACTCGCACTGGTATGGCAATGTGGACAGGGCGCCATGTTGGCTAAGTGCGACATCAAGTCAGCCTTCCATCTTCTGCTGGTCTACCCGGAGAGTTTTCCCCTACTGGGCTTCCATTTTAAGGGGTGGTATTATTATGATAAGGCCATGCCGATGGAATGTTCCATCTCTTGCTCAGCGTTCGAATGGTTCAGCACCGTCATTGAGTGGATTGTGCAGCAGCGGGCTGAGGCAGGGGAAGTCACAAAATAACTGGATGACTTCCTCTTCATCGGACGGACCAGAACAAACAAGTGTCTGGAACTAATGCGGTCCTTCCAGAGGGTGACGGATGAAATGGGAATCCCCTTGGCCCTGGAGAAGACCAAAGGCTGACCTACCTGGGGAT
Organism: Sphenodon punctatus; assembly: GCA_003113815.1. Taxonomy (NCBI): domain Eukaryota; kingdom Metazoa; phylum Chordata; class Lepidosauria; order Sphenodontia; family Sphenodontidae; genus Sphenodon; species Sphenodon punctatus. The sequence continues at coordinate 46,309 of QEPC01000454.1, read as the reverse complement.
ACAGCTAGAGATACAGTAGCATCCGTGTCTCGCCTACCCCAGGACAAGCTGAGATCCCTCCGGGGCAAGGTGGACGTATGCCTGTGAGCAAACAAGGAGATGGCCTGTACCCTCCAATCATTACTTGGGAGCCTTAATTTTGCCTCCAGGGTAGTGGCACCGGGACAGGCCTTTTTGTCCCGCCTCTATGCCACATTGGGGGCAACCCCCCCCCCTGCACTACCACATCAAGCTCACTAAGGAAACGAAGGAGGACTTGGGGATATGGGCATCATTTTTGGCAAATTTTAATGGCGTCAGCTTCTGGCGGGAACAGCTGTTGCTAGAGGCAGAGTTGCAGGTCCGCTCCAACGCGGTGGGTGGTTAGGGTTTCGGGGTATTTTTCAGGGATAGGTGGGCGGCGGCCCCCTGGCCGACCGGATGGAGCGAGATGGGGGTCACCAAAGACCTTACATTCCTCAAACTTTTCCCCATCATGCTCGCAGTGCACCTATGGCCGCACGAATTAGCGAACCATACGGTGCTTTTTGGGTGCGACAACCTAGCCATTGTGCACATCATAAACACCATGTCCTCCCACTCCCCACGAGTTACGAAGCTAGTGAGGGCATTTGTACTCACCTGTCTAAATTCTAATAACCTTTTCCGGGCCAGGCATGTGTCCAGCATTGACAATGGTGTTGCCGATGCCCTCTCTCGCTTCCAGGTGGAGCATTTTTTATGCTGGTGCTCCGAGCCAGGACAAATCCAGAACCGCTGCCACCATTGGTATGGAGCCTTGGGTCCTAGAACTCTACTCCACTGTGCAGGGATCACTGGCCCCTCGAACAAGGGTGGCTTATGACCAGGTGTTCTGCCAATTTCAGGAATTTCGGCAGGTGCAAAGGTGGGAACTAGGTTTCCCGATCCCCGAGCCACAAATGCTCCAATTTTCCCTCCAGCTGAAACGGAATGGGGCGGCACCAGGCACCATAGCTGGAAAATTGGCCGTGTTGGGTTTCATGAGTAACCTAGCTGGGCACCCACCCCCCGACAGAGGTTTCTTTGCCAAGCACCTCTTAGAGAGCTGGGCCAGGGAGCAGGGCCATACTCCTGATCAAAGGACACCTATCACCCCCACTGTGCTGTTGGACCTCTGCGGCGCCCTCCCTCATGTTTGTTTCAATAATTACAAAGTTTCTCTGTTCAGTACAGCATTGAAGGTAGCATTTTTGGGGGCCTTCTGCGTGAGTGAACTTGTGTCCGAGTCAACCAGGGACAATACAGGTAGAGCACTTAACATCAAAGATGTTCACACTGGGCCAGTGCAGATGTTTTTATTGATCCGCTGCTCAAAAACTGACCAAAAAGTTAGAGGGCAAGTAGTTAGGCTTACCCTGTCTGATAGACGGGATCTCTGCCCTGTACATGTAGTCGAGGCATACCTCATCGAATGCACATGGGTCCCTGGTCCCCTTTTTAGAAATGTGGGTGGGCAGCTGCTGATCAGGTACCAGTTTATATCTGTCATGTGGGCTGCTGTGGCACGATTGGGATTGCCAGCATTGGAGTATGGAACCCATTCCTTTTGAATAGGGGCAGTCAGTTTTGCGGCAGCGGCGGGGTTGTCAGACCATGATATACAAACAGTAGGCTGATGGAGGTCGGGTGCTTTCTGGTCTTACATTCACCGGCCCCCGCACCACGGCCAGTCCTGAATTTTCTTCTTGTTCTTAGGTGGACCCCCTCAGCACTGGAAGCAAATCTGGAATGTGGCCACAGCCTGGTGTGCTGGGCAGGCAAAGAGGCCGGTCAGATGAGATGGGGAACACAGCTGGGCCTGTCGGCACGCATACAGATACGCTGGATGGGTCGGGGTGACATGAGATGGCACCACCTCTTGCCAACACTTAGTAGGCCTTACAGGGGACAACCTCCTGACGTCATCATCCTGCACCTGGGCGAGTACGATCTACCCCAGGTTAAGGGCATACACCTAATGAGAACCATCAAAAGGGACGTACGGGAGGTAAAAAGGCTTTTCCCATCACTCTCATTATATGGATAGATCTGGTAGAGCGGATCTCATGGGGAAAAGGGGTTCAGCCTAAGAAGATAGATAAGGCACAGAGGAATATCAACAAGGACATGGGTCAGTGGCTAGTAAATTTGGGTGGAGATCAGATTTTTAGCTATGCCCTGTCCCATAAACGGCCTGAGCTGTTCCACCAAGACAGAGTACATTTGTCAGCTGAGGGGAATGAGAACTACCTGAAGGCCCTGAAAGAAAAGTTAGATTGGGCTTTAGAGAGTTTTTAGACTAGGTTTAGAGAGGTACTAGGAGGGTGGGGGTCGGGCTCGTCCGGGTAGGCCCGCCGGATCCCTTAGTGGCAGGGGTCCAGTACTGAGGGTTAAAGCATAGATTAGAATTTGATGAAGTACGAGGCATCTCCTTAAGAGATGGGGGGCCACACCCACCGGAAAAGCAGGAGTATGGCAACTGGTGGGGTGGAATCCCTGGAAGGGGGGTCAACGAGGGCAGTAGGGACAGGTATGGTCCCTCGCCTGTAGGCCCACTCCTCCTTACTCAATTCCAGAAGGAATTTGGTCCCCCTCGCACGCGGCAAATGCCACAACGAAGGGGAGACGTTGTGTTGGTTAGAGGGGTGGTAATCGAGGGTACATCGAAACCACCCCTGAGTTGTTTGTGTTAGGATAACCTCAAGTACTGGACCCACATCGCTCTAGGCAATTTCCCCCACCTAATTACAATTACATAATTGGTTTAATAAAGAGTGCGGCCGTTTAAACCCAACACTTGTTGTCCTGTCTCCTTCGGTGCATCAGCAAATGTTCCCCTCCTACATCCCTCTCAATTTCCATTGATGGTGTCACCATCCAGCCTGTACCTCAGGCACCTAGTCTGGGATTCATCTTTGACTCCTCTCTCCCCTACACACCTCAGATCCAGGCTGTTTCCAAATCCTGTTGCTTCATTCTGTATAACATTGCTAAAATCTGGCCTTTCCTTGTGGTTTCCACCGCAAAGAGCCCTAGTCCATGCTCTAGTCATCTCTCACCTTGACTACTTCAACTTCCTCCTTACTGATCTCCCCTGCTCTGACCTCACCCACATCATCTCTGTTCAACACTGCACTGCCAGAAGTCATCCACCTTGCCTGTCGCTTTGACCACGTTCAGCCTCTCCTCTCCACCCTGCACTGGCTCTGCCCTACACTGGCTCCCTTGATGTGAACACATTCAGCACAAGCTCCTGGTCTTTACATTCAAGGCTCTTCATGACCTTGCTCCCACATATCTCTCTCTCTGCTCTTGTATCCCACCACACTCCTGCCTGGGAGCTTCTTTCCACCTCTGTCCCCACCCTCGCCTGCTTGCAACCCCCTTGCTCATCTAAACATCTTCACCCCTTCTCTCTTGCTGCCCCTCATGCCTAGAACACCCTTCCTGGATATGTTCATTATGTTCCCTCCCTCCCAACTTTCAAATCTTTCCTAAAAATTTACCTCTTCTGCCAGGCCTTCCCTAGCTCGTCATGAGTGACATTATGTCCTCTTCCCGCTCGCTCAGAATCTCATCCCTGTAACTAAGTTACTAACTAAGTTAGTTCTCTGTAACTAAGTTAAGCATGTTCACCTGTAACTTCTCAACCTCATGAATGTACCCTTGTCTTCCCCTCCCTTGTCTCTCTTAGACCTCATTCAGATGTGATTTAAACAGCACTTACAGGTGTGGGTGGCTTGATGTGAAGAATGCATGCACAGATGATGTCTGAAAAGGCGTCACAAGCATGACCGAGCTTGCCGGCGCACTGACAGGTGCACTCTACCGACCTGTTTTTTTCAGATTGGTAGAACGTGCCTGTCAGTGCGCCAGCAAGCTCAATCATGCATCTGGTGCCTTTTCAGATGTCATCTGCATGCGCAGTCTCCACCTTCACATCAGACCTCCCACACTTTTAAGTGCTGTTTAAACCATGTCTGAAAGAGCCCTTAGATTGTAAACTCATGAGATAGGGACCTGTCTATAATTAATTATTGTACCGCACCATGTACACTCCTGTCTGATATATAAATAAATAATAATACAACATGAACCGCCTTAATGACGTTGGTCAAACTCGTATATAAAAACTTATTATAAATCTGGTGTCTGTGCACTTGCTAAAACTGGGTGTGACCATAATCCTAACCCTTTTCACCCTGAATGCTATCTCAGTTGTGTCCCTACAAAGGGAGGTAGGATAGGCCTGACCCAGGCCAATCAAATGGCTTTGGCATAAATGGATGCACAAATGCATGGCTGAGGGAGTGTGTGCATGAGCCTGCAAACATAGTTCATGGCTTGGTTGAGACACAGGCTGTACCAGACATAGGAATGTCCATGAGTCCTTGCAGATTCCAGTCTCAAATCACTTGCACCACACAGAATTATTCAATTAGTCCTTCTTTACTTACAAACTTCACAGTCCCAGGTTCCACAGTTTCTGCATTCTGGCCACCTCTGTCTCACTGAAGCAGAGATCCTCTCAGGTTCCTGTCTCCCTGTAGACTGACCTGAATGTCTGATCAAACAGATCTTACAGTTTCAGAAGGTGACATGGCCAAGATGATGCACAGACCCTCTTATAGAGGCCAGCGCCTGCTCCATCACATAGAAAAACTGCAACAACAGAAGCAGTCTGGGGGACTCTATGCTGAGGTGACTGTGAAAACTGCAGTGATTCCATCTTGGGGACAGCACTGCCTGTGCCGATTGAGGGGAAGCAGCAATGTACAAAACTATAAGATTTCTGCAAAACACCATAAGACTCCAGTCTTCTCTCCGCAGAAGGAAACTGATGTTGGAAACTCTAGAGTTGGAAATGCAAGGAAGGCAGAGCTGCTCAATGCCTACTTTGCTCCAGTCTTCACCAAAAAAAAAAAGGAACATGTGAACAGACTGGTGAAGTTACAGGCATAGGGCAATAGGGGACACAAACTGACATAAGTGTGGAGTCTGCCAAGGAATATTTTATGATCCTGAATGAATACAAGCCAACAGGACCCAATTAAATGCATACCAGAGTTTTGAAGGAACTAGCACATGTGATCCCAGAGCCACTGGCAATTATATTTTCAAAGTCCTGGTTGCCAGGTGAGGTCCCAGAAGACTGAAGAAGGGCAAACATTGTGCCTATTTTTAAAAGGAGGAAGAAGGAAGACCAGGAAATTATCAGCTGGTCAGTTTGACCTCCATACCAGGAAAGTTACTAGAGCAAGTTATAAAACATTCTATTTTTGGACAAAGGGTTGATTTCTCAGAGTCGGGATGGGTTTATCAAGAACAAATCATGCCAAACCAATTTAATCTCCTCCTTTGACAGGTTTACCAGTTTGGTGTATAAGGGGAAGGCAGTAGATACAATTTACTAGGATTTCATTAAGACTTCTGACACCGTTCCACATGATATCCTTATAAGGAAGTTGGAGAAATGTGGCCTAGATGGAACAACAATAAGATGTTTAAGTAACTGGTTGAATGATCACAAGCAAAAGAGTAGTAATTAATGGGCCAATGTCCAATTGGGAAGCAGTCCCAAGCGGGGATCCTCAGGGGTTGGCTCTGGGACCAGTGCTATTCAATGTATTTATTAATGACTTGGATGAAGGAATAGAGAGTGTACTCCTGAAGTTTGCTGATGAGACAAAATTGGGAGGGACTGCTTAACACTCTGGAGGATAGGTTAAAAATGCAAAATGGTCTTACCAAGCTAGAACAGCAATCTGTAAATAATAAATTCAATAAGAACAAATATAAGGTTATATGCATTTGGCAAAAAAACAAATTCAGGGATATAAAATGGGGGATAACTGGACCAGTAGTTGAAGCATTGCACACTTTGAAGGACTTAGTGTTGTGGGTCTCTCCCAGACACACCACACACCTGTAATGCTGATTGGTGGGCAGGGTAGCAGGACATAAAAGGCATCTCTTGAAACCTGATTTCCTTGACATGATTCGGAATATCCCGGACAAATAACACTGTAGCCCGGGCAGGCTCTCCCTACTTAGGCCCTTGGTTGCCCTGTACTAGAGGAGAGCCTAGCTGAAGCACATTAGGGCGCTATCTTGCACTGCCTCAGCACCTATGCCTCCCAGGCTGATGCAAACTCTCCTTAAAGGGCCAGGCTCCCTTAACCAGCCTGCCCCTGCTACAGGGTTTATTAATCTGGGATATTCCAAATCAAGCAGACAATCCTGAGTCTGGAGCTCAGTGGGAGCTAACAGAAAGGTTGTGTGGAAGAGGTAAGAGCCAGGAAGGGCTCTGCTTCTAAGCTGGCTACAGGTCTGGCCAGAGGGAGAAGTGAACCTGGGTTGGAGGGACTGTAGCAAGTCAAGGAAGAATGAACTGTGGGAAACTAGGCTGAGGGAGGACTGTGCCCACAGTCAGCTAGACCTAGGAGAAATGACGAGGTAATACCATTTTGAGTTTAACCATTAAATTATATCTGAGACTGAGAAAGCTAGAGTGCCCCTATACTCAACACTGTTTCTAGTTCTCTTGGAGTACTGTGTTCAGTTTTGGACTCTGCAGGTCAAGGAGGATGTTGACAAGCTGGAAAGGATTCAGAGAGCAACAAGACTGATCAAGGGTCTAGAAAACAAGTTGTAAGACAAACGGCCGAAAGAACTGGGCATGTTTAGCCAAGAGAAGAGAATATTAAGGGAGGGAGGGAGGGAACAAGTGGACAACTTTCAAATATCTAAACAAGATTAAGAACATTTGTTCTCCATTGCCACTGAGATCAGGATAAGAAGCAATGGGTTTAAATGGCAGGAGTGTAGGTTTAGGTTAAACATTAAGAAAAACTGCCCAACAGTTAGAACAACTTAACAGTGGAACACGCTGCCTAGGGAGGTTATGAAACTCCTTCCCTGTCAATAGAATGACAGGGCCAGACAGGACCCTCTGGACAGACATCTGTCAAAGATGTTTTGAGGATAGAGTGTCCTACCTCTGGGTAGGGGGTTGAACTAGATGTTCCTTCTAATTCTATAGTTCTGTAATTCTAACAATCAAAAGGAAGCACCTTTTTCTTATGTATGGTTGGCCTGTGAAATTATTGCCATGGGATGCCGTGAAAACCAATATTTATTTATTTAAACTTATGTACTGTCCTTTCCCCAGAGTGGGTTACAGTAAAAAAAAAAAGCCGTATTAAAAATAGAAATATCACAGAACTGTATTAAAAATCCCCTAGAAACCCCCTCCCCAGTCACTATGCTTGCATGCCAAATACTTGGCCAAAAAGAAAAGTCTTATGTTGCCTCCAGAAAACTCTATGGCTCAAACTCTGGTGAACCCATTAGAAGAGTTCCTGGAGAAGGGTCCATCTATGGCTATTAGCTAAATTCGTCATATGATGAAATCTCTGACTGCCAGAAACAGGGAGCAAGCTACAGGAGATGGATCACAGATTATATACCCTACAGCTTTATGTACATTTTCTCTTAAGCATCTGGTGCTGCCGTCAGAGACAGGACACGTGGTTAGATGGACCATTAGTTTGACCAAGTCTAGCCGTTCTTATACTCTTATGGGGAATTTAGGGTACTTTCCCATATGACATTTTTGCAAGTAACAACATAGTCCAATGCAAACATGTCTAGTAACAAGCAGTCAGGCTGCCGGTATTTCACATATGCATTGAATCCAGTAGTGAATATCTTATGAGTGACTATTCTTGAAACCCCACCCACCTTTGCATTCCTGAAGGGTATCATAGGGTATGTTGTTCCTGACCAGAAAGTAGCCGTGAACCCTCTTTTGGGGACCCTTTGCTCCCATGTGTTTACTGCATCTCTAGGGTCATTAGAGGATTTGTGGTCTCTCCCAACCCTTCAGGCTTCTCATTATGTTCACGTTACATTGGCTCAGTGATAATGATTCAAGTAGCCAGCCATGTCAGGTTAAAGTTAAACTAAGGCTGGGCAGGCATTTCATCCCAGTTAGTGCTTCCAAACAAGCAGGCTTAGGACAACAGCAACTCGAAAAAGTAACACATGAAAGGGGCCTTAGGGACAAGATGAAAAGGCGGAATGGACTCACATGTAACACTGATTAAATCCGATGTTCGTGAGGTCCTGGGACATGTATGACAAGCCCCGGATTAGTATTACATGCGAGGAAGTCAATGGAAGTTCCAGCCCCACTTTAAATACAGATTTGGTGTTTACATCAAGTCTAAACACCAAATCTGCACTTAAAGCAGGGCTGGAACTCCCGTTGACTCAGTCACATGTAACGCAGACATCCGATTTAATCAGCATTATGAAAGAGTCCACCTGTGACTTGCTCAGGGTCACAGAGGGAGTCTGGAAGGAATTCTGCCTTGTTCTCCCAGGCTAATCCCCTAACCAATAGAAATGTCTTCCACATTGACTTCAGAGGGACCAGGATTGGTTCTGCGCACATACAAACACAAACGTTTGCTTATTCGAAAAGCCTAGGAGAAATGCAAGTCCAAAGTAAACTATTTAAATTGATGTTAATGTTTTTTATCTAGATGCACAGTATTTTACAGCAAGGATTAGAACAACAACTGAAAAGACACTTCCTTCACAAAGGTAGCAATTGTAGGCATTTACATCCTTTAAAAAAAAAAAAGTTATACTCTCGTATATAAGAGATCTAGGAAACACAAGGTCATCTATACAGCATCTCAGAGATCTTCTACAAAAAAAGAGGTTTAAATGATATATTTGAGGGAAATGCTGCCCCATCTGGAGGACAAATGATACTATTTTTATTGTGACTGCACCCAATAGATCAAAATCAGACAACAACCTGTTTGCTAGGAGATATGCCAGCTTATTGCAACACAAACCTTGCTCCAAATCGTTTACACAGGTATCAGTAAGGTTCTTACTGTGAACTTTAAGCCCCAAGCAGTTTCAGCTTTGCACAGGGAACCTAATGGCTCTACAGATTTCCATGGTTCCTATACACACAGTGGCTTGCCCTGCACTCTGGTAACAGATTCCCTCTGACATGCAACCCAGTGCAGAAAGGCCTTCCAAATTCCTCTCACTGATTCATCCTCTTGAAATGGGAAACCCATTGCAACAACTGGTGCTTTCAAACAGGAGGGCACTAGGACACCAGTCTGATATTTGCGAAGCAGGATTGCCCTGCCTGCACCCCTAAACTGGGACTTGCTCTGTGGGTGGGTAGGGGTGGGGGCAATCTTGCTCCTTGCAAGTCAGCTATTTAACAGGAAACAGAAGTCCCAGATCCCCCCACCCTTAGGCACAAAGACAGGGAACTGGAGTATGAGGAAAACATATGGACCAGGAAAGAGGGCTTTCCTCTACCTACAAGGACTACCCCAGGGCTGGATTTCCACGTTTTGCTGCCCTAGACAATATAGAAATGCGTCTCTCCCTCCCACCCCCAAAAAGGGCACTGCAGGTGTGGGAGGGACTGCTCCAGATTACCCCCTAATCAATTGCCCAGCGGGGAAGCAGCAGTGCTGTCATCCCCAGGCTAGTCCTAAACGTCAGGTGTCAAAATTATTGAAGAGAGCTCCCATCCTTGAGTTGGGGGCTCGCAAGATGAGGGAGAGAGTGCCCTAGTTCATTCTGCTGCATGCATACAGTCCTTTTTATGGCAAAAAGTCTGATCTTGACATGTACAGTACATATGGCTTTCACTAAAGTGATCCTGTTGGCACAGGAGAACTCAAATGCAGAATTAATCTGTAAATCTATCATGCTCTAAGTGGAGACAAAGCAAAACAATGTATTTCCATTGGTTTCACACTGTAATCTTCCTCTTAAAATTTAAGAGAATATCCCGTAAGATCAATTACAATAAAATAAATACCCAGTCATGCCCAAAGAAGCGAATTCCTATTCAATGCTAAACATTCTACCTCTGTGTTGACCCCTGCATATAACTTACGTCAAAATGAGAACTTTGTACATTTGTAAGGTATATTAAGGAGCTATATAGAAAACGGATAGGACAGCTAAATCATACTTTGATGAAGTATAATTCAAAAACTATTAAAGTTTAGAAGAAGGGGAGGGGAATGGAAGCTTGTAGTTCTTGCCTGCCACCACTAATAAAGCTGGCATGAAGGTGGCATTCAGACCTATCTGGGTACCGCTCTGCCACCCGCTTGCTGTGGTATCTGAGCACTGCACAAGGATTAATTAGGCCACTTCCAATGTGGTGAAAAATCATACATTTCCAGAGAAATAGCATATATCTTCATCTTCACTGAGCTGAGGATATGGCCCCATTATTTTATCTCAGTATAGTGGTTTTATTAATTAAAAAGGAACTGAGTGGTATTTTGAGACTTAGATACCACAACCCTACAAAGCAAGAGAAATAATCCAAAATATATTAAATATCAGATTGCAACACCTCCCGCCCCATCCCCACCCCCATCCACAGATGGCAGGACCACTATTGTGGTCCCAGTCCACAATGTGGGAACCTCTGTGCTAGAAGTATAGGGAAACTCTGAACCTATGTAATATGAAGCAAGTGATAAATTTGCTTCTCCCAATTCCCTCAGGGTCTAGATTTTGTTGTGAATGTAAATAAAACAAATTGCTTAGACTTTGACATGCTTAAACCCATATCTGTTCTGTAATGCACTTAACTTCGACAGACTTAAGCATGTGCTTAAGTGCTTTGCTAAATGGGAGCCTCTCATCTGGCATGATTTTCATAACTTGTGTCTTTACAGGATGGAACAGGTTGCTATTGAATTCTATTGTAAAGATCCAAGACCAGGTAAACTAAACTGAAACAATCACATGGTGTCGGTGAGCAATGATGCAAATAGTAAGGGTGCTTAGCTTCAAGTGAAGTATTCATCATATTATTTAAACGGAGTAAGGGGTTATTAGGGTTTTAGTCCCACCACCATTCTCACAATTGCAGAAAACTTACCTGTTTCTGTCTGATGTTCTGCAGTCCCTGACACGTGGACGAGATGAAACAGGCATATTTTCCCCCTTCAGGATTTTGGCTACTTTTCACCCTTGCTCTTTATGAATTTTCTGTATTTTTCCCCCTATTTGTGAAGTTTTGCATCCTTTTGCATTAACATTTCCTGCTTGGCTGTTTTTTGTGGTTATGTGTTTGAAAGTAGAACTGCCGTTTGGATTTGGAGGGAGGTTTTGAGAAATGTAGGTCATACACCAGAAATCAAATTGTGTTATTTTTCTGAAAAGAGTCGCAATGGGGTCACTTTTTCCTATATCTTCTGAGATTATAGTACAGGCTTCATTTAGAGAATAAGTTTTCAATTTCATTGACCAGGTATTAATTTGGCTGCAAAAGGAGTGGAGGTTTGACTCATTTATTGCCTATAAACAGGTGTTTTATTCAGCATACATGCCACAGCATCTAACATATTCCAAAGATGATCGTTTTGTTTCTTGATTCAGCAAGTGCCAAGACTCCTGGAATGTTTCAGATCTAAAAAACTGTGCATCAAGAATAAGGACTAGTTTCCACACCTAAATCTCTCTGGGATTAACTGTCTCTGTATGCGAGTGTGCACAGGGTTTGCAACAGCAGCGGCTTTTCTGTGAAATCACAGAAGTTGGAACCATCTGGAAGGGTTACTGTGGAAACAGCACAGGACTGGGGGGAGGGAGGGCAGGGATACCATGACAACCTTTTGGAGTTTCCCAGGAAACCAAGGTTGCTATGGAAACTGCATCACTCAGGTCGGAATTAGTAACTTCCGCTGGAAGGCGTGTTTGCCACTTTAATCTTCTTGTGATAGATGCAGATGCTTATCTCAAATACATTGGAAATAAATGGAAATATCCCCTTTGTTCCCAGGCTTTTGTTTGAGGCTGCAGTCAGCGCAAAGAGACCATCACTAATATAACCATTCCCTAGCTGCAAAAATTGTGAAGTCTCAGGATACTGTTCAGTTAGTCAGTCTTTCAATCTTGCAAAGTTGGAAAATACATTTTTCCTCTACACAATGCAGCTAGGAATTTCAGGTTTGAGGAAATAATTTGGTGGGGTTGTTGAAGGAAGGGAATTAGGAGTAGAAAATGAGGACTTTTTCTTGTTAAATAAAAACCGATTACAGTTGGATCTCTGAACAGATTAGAATTTCATAAAGGATGGGGGGGGGGAATAAAGGCTTGCCCATAAATGACACATGTTCCAATAATAAGCATTGTTTTGCAATGTGAAAGCAGAGATGCAATTAATTTAATTTACAAAATTAAATGGTTCTTCCCCCCCTCCCCCCTGCAACAGGATTTTATCCTTCTCCTTTTGATTCATGGTAAAATAAAACTTTGAGTTTAAAAGAAAAACACTAACCACAACAAAGCAGCCCTGCGACATGTTGCAGAATAAACACCTGTTTGGGGATCAGATTCTTTTTTGTTCACCTTTTTTTTAAATAAAGAAGCCACCTGCTATTTGTCTTTTTAAAATCCTCATCTTTGTTCCTTAGAAGGAATGATCTGAAAAAATAAGTGTGTAAAAACAAGGGCACGTAGACCGATGATGGTGCATGTTCTGCACAATACTGATTACGTGGTCATTTTGCATTATTACTAGCATTGTTGTTATTTTACACATCCTCAAAGGCTATTTTTTTAAACATCCGTGAAGATCTTTTTGATATTCACACAATTGGGATTGTTTGTGGCTGTGCAGTTGCCCGTCTTAAAGGCAGCTTGTTTGAATGCACTGTTGATTCCTCCTTCCTCTATCACCATATATTCTGACTTGCTGAGGGTAGAATTGCTACGAGCTTTCCTCAGCTCCTCGGTAGAGGAAAGGTGCTGGCAGCTCCCTACGTGCATATACTGAGCCTGTTCTTCACCTTCTGTTTCCCGGTGATAGAAATAGTTGAAGTTGGAGACTATCACAGGCACAGGGAGAGCAATGGTCAGCACTCCAGCAATAGCACAGAGGGATCCCACTATCTTGCCCCCAATAGTGACTGGATGCATGTCTCCATAGCCCACCGTGGTCATGGTTACCACTGCCCACCAAAAGGCATCAGGAATGCTGCCGAAACTCAAGCTGGGATCATCAGCCTCTGCAAAGTAGACTGCGCTGGAGAAGAGAATGACTCCAATAAAGAGGAAGAAGATGAGCAAGCCCAGCTCCCTCATACTGGCCTTGAGGGTCTGCCCCAGGATCTGCAGCCCCTTGGAGTGCCGGGAAAGCTTGAAGATACGGAAGACCCTGACCAACCGGATGACCCTGAGGATGGCCAGGGACATAGCTTGTTGGCCATTTCCCTGCCTCTCAGCCAGTTCGGTGCCCAGAGTGATAAAATAGGGTATGATGGCTACAATGTCAATGATATTCATGATGTTCTTTGAGAAGGTGGCCTTACTGGGGCAGGCAAAGAAACGGACAAGCAACTCAAAGGAGAACCAGATGATGCACAAAGTCTCCACCACAAAGAAGGGGTCAGTGAAGGGTGAAGCCATTGAAGTGGCTGAGGAGGAAGAATTGGTGAAGACATCTGGCATGAAAGGGCCACCACCCGTCCCAAAGGTCCCCACAGTGGCCTTGTAGTCACGGTCATCCCTGAATTCAGGCAAAGTCTCCAGGCAGAAGATGACGATAGAGATGAGGATGACGAGGACTGAGACGATTGCAATGCCCCGAGCTGGCCCAGAGCTTTCTGGGTACTCAAACAGGAGCCACACTTGACGCTGGAACTCTTTTTCAGGCAGGGGTTTCTGTTCCTCACGGATGAAGCCCTCGTCCTCCCGGAATTTTTCCATGGCTTCTTCACCCAGTTGGTAGAAGCGAATCTCCTCAGAGAAGATGTCAATGGGAACATTGACAGGACGCCGGATGCGCCCCCCAGACTGATAGTAGTAGAGGATGGCATCAAAGCTGGGCCGATTGCGGTCAAAGAAATACTCATTGCGGAGAGGGTCAAAGTAGCGCATTCTCTTGCGAGGGTCGCCTAGGACGGTCTCAGGGAACTGGGCCAGGGTCTTGAGCTGAGTCTCGAAGCGCAGTCCAGAGATGTTGATCACCACCCGCTCGCAGCACTCGTGGTGCCCAGAGGGAGGGAGGGCATGGGCCACAGGATGGTCATAGCGATCTCCCCCTAGCAGTGGGTGACGGTGATGGGGCTCCTCCAACAGAGGGTCTCCCCCACCCACCACTGTCATACCGCCCTCTTCCACCTCCTCCTCTGCCGCCGCCTCGTCCTCCGGGGCGGTGGGGGGGACCTCGGGGACTGTCGGTTCGGTGTAGCCCGGGTTGTGGTGGCTGCTGCCCCGCGCGTGCCGGCATGAGGAGGCGGTGGCCGGCGAGTGCAGCAAGCTCAGGTGCTCGTCCATAAAGGGGCGGGGAGGGGACCGGAGCGGCGGCGCCTCCGCCTTGCCCTGCCTGAGCTCGAGAGAGACCCGACACGACCCAACCGGCTGCTCCGGCCGCCGCCGCCGCCGCTGCTCTGAGAAGCACCCGGCTCCGCTCAAAAAATCCGCCCCCAGCCCGGGCGCCACCCAGCGACAGCCACTCCCTCCGCGCCGGGGCCGCCCCCACCCAAACTAAGGAGGACACACAGCGCGGGGAATGGACAGAGACTACCAGGGAAAGGGGAGAGAGTGATGCCCGGTCCAGGGGGAGTGATAGAGGTGCCAAGTGCCCCTCTAAGGGAGGGGGAGAGAGTGTCCGGTCTGGTACAGGGGACCAAGCCCAGTGGGCAGTGATTAGACGTGCCTAGCCCAGTAGGTGCCCAGAGAGGGGGAGAAAGTGCCCAACCCTGATACAGACCTAGGGGAGGGGTACAGGAGGTTTCCAACCCAGGGGTGTGAGTAGAGGTGACCAGCCCAGTCCCCACTTGGGGCGGGGTTACACAGCCCTAGGGGAGGGGAGCAGGTAGAGCCCCCCCCCCCCCCAGCCCAAAGGGTAGTGATTAGAGATGTCGAACCCGGTCCCCGCTAGGGAGGGGGAGAAAGTACCTAGCCCTAGGAGAGCGGAACAGGTAGAGGCACCCAGCCCAGAGAGTAAGTAATTAGAGGTGCCCAGTGCCCAGCCCAGGGGGAGTAAGTACTAATGCCAGCCTCAGTGCCTCCTAGGGAGGGGGAAGTGATTAAAAGTGCCATACCCAAGTGCCCTCCTAGGGAAGGGGTGCAAACACCAAGCTCTAGTACAACCCTAGGGAAAGGGGTGCCCAATCCAGGTGCCACCCACAGGAGAAGCAGTCATAAATCCAGCTCTGTGAGGGAGGCACAGAGAACTTTGTGTCCTTAAGTGGGGAGCCCACAGAGATACCTAATTCATGCGGGGAGGAGAGCCCATCTGGTGGCATGTAGCCCACAGGGAGATACCCAGGTCAGGAGGGTGCAAAGGAGAAAGGGGAAGTGGGAAGCCAAAAAATATCCCCAATCCAGGAGGTGCAGAAACCAGGGGAAGGTGAAACCTACAGATTACACCTGGGCCCTGGAAAAGAGGAGCCCATTGGACTGTCCCTCAGTGGATGCACAGAGAGATATGCTAAATTCAGTGGAGACACCCAGAGAAACGACCACTGTGTGGGGCACAAAGAGAGGGAGAGACACTCCATTCTAACCAAGCAGGGGGCATGGCTACTGATAGTAACTCAGCAAAGAAGCACATATCAGTCGTATACTCTGGAGGAGTGTAGTCTCATAAAGCATGGCCACAGCTAGGGAGCACTTCAAATGATACTTCTCTTCTTCATAATAACCAAGTTATTGTGGTGCAAAACACTATGTGGTGTATCTGATTCATAAATTAGGTGTTTTCTGGCAACAATATCCTGCCCCTTATTATTATTATTATTATTATTATTAACAAACATTTATATAGCACCAGCAGTGTACCTGGCACTTTACAAAGTAATAAAATAGACACGGTCCCTGCCTCTAGGGCTTACAATCTGAGAGACAGGAGCTGGGGGAGAGACTTAGGAAGGGGAACAGAGGGAGAGACAAGGGGTCTAACATTCATGAAGATGCGAGGTCTCAAGTGCACGTACTTGGCTTGGTTACGATGAGAATGACAGCAGGCAGGTCCATGTTGCAAGGATAAGGGTAAACCGATCGTAGGTATAGGAATAGTGGCTCAGCAGGATAAAGAGTCAGACAGAGCAGAGCGAAAGAGGTGAGTTTTAAGGAGAGATTTGAAGGTATGAAGGGAGGGGGCAAGGCGGATGTGGACAGGGAGGGAGTTCCAGGCATGGGGGGCAGCAAGTGAGAAGGGACGAAGGCGCTTAGGGGAGCAGGGAAGGCGTGGAAGGGTGAGAGAAGGGACAGAGGAGGAGCGAAGTGCACGGGCTGGAGTATGGAGGGCGATAAGTGCAGAGAGGTAGGGGGGAGCAAGGTTGTGAAGAGCTTTATAGGTGAAGACTAGGAGCTTGTGCAGGATTCGTTCAGGAAGGGGAAGCCAGTGAAGCGAAGAGAGGAGGGGCTGCACATGGTCGAAGCGACTGGCGAGGTAGATGACCCTGGCAGCAGAGTTTTGGACAGAGATGAGGGGAGAAAGGTGAGACCGGGGAAGGCCAGTGAGAAGGAGGTTACAGTAATCGAGGCGAGAGATGACCAGAGCATGAACAAGAGTTTTGGCAGACGAGACAGAGAGAAAAGGGCGAATCTTAGCAATGTTATGGAGGGAGAAGCGACAGGATTTAGCAACAGAGTCAATGTAGGGTTTAAAAGAAAGGGCTGAGTCAAAGATGAAGCCTAGGCTACGGGCTTGGGGGACAGGCAGGATGGTGACTCCATCAATAGTTATTGACAGAATTTCCAGAACTGTCCAGAATTTCCAGAATTTCCAGAACAGCACCTTTAAAATGGGGATAGCATCCTATGTATGCATTTAAGCTAGATCAGGGTCACACTATCCCTCTAGTGAAGTTTATTTATTTATTGTATTTAGCAAATGTGCTATCACAATAATAGAATAATAATAAAACAGTAATAAAATATAAAACAAGAACAATAAATCACACAAATACATTTAAATCCATAAAACAAGTCCCATAATCGGAGAGTAACCAAGGGAGAGAAAAGAGGATACCAAATATTTTCTTAGGATGCACTAGCAGCCTTCTTTCTCTTTCCTGCCAACAACAACAAAAAAGTAAATGCTTTAATTATTGAAATATCATTTGCCAAAAGTATCGGTCTCATTTTTTCTCCTACCAAGAGAGCGGTGTCCTCAAATATTGGGTCAATCCATAGTGCCCTTATATCATCAAAGTTCGGGCACATAAAAACTAGATGATGTAATGTCTCTACATCACCAGACTGACAGAGGCAAAACCTTTGATTGTAAGGAACTTTCTCTCTCCTTCCTCTAACTACAGCCATTTCAATCAATTGAAACCTCGCCAAGGTTGTCAGCCTTCTCAGCCTGGGATCGTGAATCTGAGTAAGATAAAACTCGAGTTTAACTTGCATTTTAACTGAAGGATAAAGTGGTGCAACCCTGTTTGACATAACTGCAACCATATCCTTCTGAATGGCAATATCCCTTAGCTGCTGCTTAATCAATAGTATAGTACTTTTATCAAAGGTGACTCTAATCTTTTCTACAGGGAAATTCATTGATAGTAATAGTTTCTTGATCCCACCCCACCATTGATACTGTACACTGCCCAAATGTCAGATCTGTTCACAGCAGCATTTTTATGGAACTTAGGAGGAGTCACCCTGGAGAAGTTTAACACAATATACAAATGCTCTGGAATAAGGCAGCTGGGCTCAGAGGCTGACCCTGGCACTTCATGGTTGCCATCAGCCTCTGCTCCCAGAGAGTTCCACTCACCCCCGTTGCCTTCCAAGCCCTCCCACCACTACCCAGAGTCACTGTCCCCCAGTTATATCCAGGTATATGGTGGGGGGGTTAAAACAAGTACCCATTGGACACCCTTTGAACAATCCATGACACCCAACTCATCAAAGATGAGTCCAGCATTATGAATTCAATGTAGGGATGGGCGAACGCAGTTCAGAAGTTCAGAGTTCGGACCGAACTTGACCAGTTCAGTCGACTGAACCGAACTTCCGAACCGAACTCAATTTTCGAACCGAATTTCCAAACTCGGCTCTGTTCGCCCATCCCTAGAATATAATATTCCATTTAGTTAAATGGGGTTTGAATTTCTGATCTTTGTTCAGAAGTTCAGAGTTCGAACCGAACTCGAATACTTTGGTCAACCAAACCGAACTTCTGAACCGAACCGAATTTCCGAACTGAACGGAACGGAAGCGAATTTCCAAACTCGATTCTGTTCGGCCATCCCTAATTCAACAGGTTTACCTGATTGCTTGGTTGCTTGCTGTTTGTGCTCAAATCTCAATGAGTTAATGGCTATGGGGAAATCAAAATTTACCACCTTATTACTTTTACTGTAGCTGACTCTGTCCTGATACAATGTTCCTAAAAATTTGCATATACCATTTTTTAAAGGTGGACTTTGTGCATTTTATTAGTATTTTTTCTAGGAGTTTTAATTTAAAAGATATAACTTCCTGTTAAAAGCCCTGAAACAAAATGCTTTCACCAAAGAGTTTTGAGTTCAGTTCTGTACTTGAGGCTACTGAGCATGGCTGAGTTTCAGTTATCTGAGTTATACTTGCTGAAGCTGAGAGTGTCTTTGGTCCAATTATGTCTTTGGGAACCTTAATTCAAGTCCCCCTCTCTCCCATACTATGGACTGCTAAGGGATTACTATTTTTCTAAAATAAAAAAGAGTAGATTCTTTGTACTTCCACTAAGTAAGAGGAACCAAGAGAATGTTTTGCAACTGTTTTAGGAGCTTCAGATTGGGCTATTTTTTGCAAGCAATGCCAGGGATCCTGGGTACTGAACAGTAAAGGCTGTGCTCAGACTAGCATAATGGAATCAGCTTTGAGAGCAGTCACTGTGTTCAGAAAACTGGGCACTTCTGATGTTTGTAACAGTACCTTCTTTCTTCTGTCCCATCTGCTAGGTGTAGGAGACATAGGGTAAAATAAAAAAACACATTGACCCAGCCCAGGGTGGAAATCCATGGGGGACATGGTGTAGTGAAAAGATTGCGAGAAGACTTTTGTACACCAGTGGAGTCAGATTAGTGGGCATTTATATATCTTATTTTGGCCTGTATATGCTATAGAATCCATCTTGATTGACATATGTGTAAAAACATGTATGTAATGTAAAAGCTGAGAATTGAAAACTCATTTCATGTAATGAATGTATCTTATGTAAGCCTCTTTGGCAACTTTTCTGTATTGTATAAGTTGTTCAGAATGTCAAGGCCAGGCAGAGATGTTATGGGAAGCGCTTATCAGTGCCTAGAGAGAAAGGCTAATTGGGAAACTGAGAATGACTCAGGCTAAGGAAAGATACAGCTCCACTAGCTGGAATTGGTCACACATGTACAGGATTTGTAAAAGTGAGTGTGTAATAGCACAATGCTATAAGAGACAGCAGCTGGGGTCCCATATTTGAAAGAACTTCACTGTTGGCCACTCCACAAACATATTGAATGGGCACAGCAGAACATGGGGCCCACGTGGGGATCGTCCCACAGCTGTTGTTGGGGTTCTCTGGCTTTCAGAAAGGGATACTTTGTATATCTTTTATGTTGTGTACTTTTATTCTTTATGCTGTATATAAAATAAAATAGCTTTCTTGGCACCATATTGTTTGAGCTTTCACTGTACTGATCCAAAAGAACAAACAATTTCAATACACATGGTCTGGGCCGTGTCAGGGCACCAGCCATACATGCCCACAGCCGGTCCACCAACCCTTCACCCACACATTCTGGGTGAGGCACAACAGACATGAGGGGGATGGCTGCAATAGATGTATGCGCGGTTGTTCCTGCCCCTGCGCCACTCCCAGTGCCCCACTCTATCCCATAATGGGCAGCCATGGAAGTCGGCCATGGTGGGCCCTGATCTGGGCTGAGTCATGGCGGACCACTACAAACATGGTAGCCCACTGTAGTCTGCTTCCCTAGTGTCATCTCTACTAGCTGAAGAAAAGTGCATTTTAAGGGTGTAGAAGTTTGACTGTACCATTGGGACAGGCAGCATCATAGGTGCCTTCATCACCTCGAGGCTGGATTACTGTAACGCGCTCTACGTGGGGCTGCCCGAGAAGCTGGTCTGGAGGCTGCAGATGGTGCAGAATGCTGCGGCCCATCTCCTTATGGGGGCGGGTCGCAGGGAGCACATGACACCAGTGCTCCAGGCTCTGCACTGGCTGCCTATAAAGTACTGGGCCAGGTTCAAGGTGCTGGTTTTAACCTTTAAAGCCCTTCACAGCCTGGGCCCTGCTTATCTGCGGGACCGCCTCACTCCCTATGTGCCTGTGTGCCCTTGAGATCATCCGTGGGAGCCTTTTTGGAGGTTCCCCAGGCAAGGTGGGTGACCACCTATGTTAGATCTTTTTCGGTGGCCACCCCTGTGCTGTGGAATTCGCTCCCGGAGGAGGCTCAGTTGGCTCCCACTCTCCTGCTGTTTCAGCGTGTATGTAAGACCTGGCTGTTCCATCAGGGTTTTGGGGAGGGGTAGGGGTTGGGTGGGGTGGGGGTGGGGGTTTCCCCACATATTGTATTTTTAAATTGTTGTGTTTTTTTAAATTATATTGTTTTTATTGAATGTTGTTCGCCACCCCAGGCTGCCCTGAGGGCAGGAGGGGTGGGATATAAATTTTAAATAAATAAATCAATAAATCAATAAATAAATCAATAAATAAATGCATTAATAGCTATAAACTTCCTGAGATTGCAGAGGACAAATCAATATTGTAAAATGTCCACATCTTCCTAACAACTTGGATCAGATCCTCAGATGCTGTGAAACAGGATAACCTTCTTGTAATTTATTGTCTTGCACTGATCTACACTAGCAAGGAATCGGGCCCCTTATTTACTATTTAAGCAAGCATTAAATGCAGACTTAAATAAAGGAACATTTTTCTAGAGACCTTTGTCTAAAATGCACAATACTAGAGCTTCATTTGCTTGAGAAGGACCTATCTATACCTTCTTCTGACTTTGTGAGTAGCAACAAGGACTATTCAATCCATGTAACTGCAGGAAGAAAGACATCGCCTTTCTTACTTTGTCTCTATGGAAGACTATGGGTACAACTTTTTCTAAAACACTGGTGCCTTAATTTAGGGCTCATTCAGACGTGTGTTTAAATCGCACAGCTGCGTCGGNGCACATTTCCACCTAGCCCGAATGTTTGGAGCGTGGTTTGAAAAGCTGCTCAGAGCAACTTTTCAAACCGCGCTCCAAACATTCGGGCTAGGTGGAAATGTGCGCGCTCAGCGCATTCACACCAACCCGGAAGTGCGGGGTTCTTTAAATCGCATGATGCCGCCGAAGCAGCTGTGCGATTTAAACACATGTCTGAATGCCACCTTAGACTCCTAAATCATTATTTGCAAGAGGATTCCCATCCCCTGAGTTCTGTTTTCCTTCAAGGGCTTTTTTGTTTTTGCTACATCTGGTCAGAGCAAATTTAATTTAATTTAATTCTTAGCTGACATTAAAAAAAATTACTCTGGTTAAGGATGCTGTGGGGTAGCCTGTGCTGTTGGTCTATGTAAGAGAAAGTTTGTAATAAAACGTTGCATAATTTTACATTCATCATTCCCCTTTAAGAGAGACATTTTGCAAAGATACAAAGACAGATACGTTCCCCACTCCTTTTGACTTTCAGAACGCCATCCTCCACCATTAAAGTCAATGACAAAGTTTCCATTTACTTTAATAGTAAAAGATTGTCTTCCATGAGAACTGGGTGCCTAACATGCCTTCTGTGCTTTTGAAATCCCCCACCTTAAACCACATGAACCTGACTAATGTCATTCTGGTCTAGTGTGCTCTGCTGAATTTCCCTTCAGGTAATTTTGTAATTTCTCCAAAGCAGACAGAAGAGTATTATCCAAAATGAAATCTTCTGACAGCAGCTGTTTAGCTGAAAGAAATACCTACAAAAACAGGTGTGCTCAACAAATTTCTGATACCCGAATCGACCTGACAACTTCAGGTACCTTGATTGCAACCCAGTTCGGGTACCCGATATCCCAGAATGTTGACTTTTGGTACCAGTTTTTCAATTTCTGTATCGACTGTGACTTCTGATACAGTTTTAGTGACTTTCATCCCAGAAAGTTGACTTGTGGTCCTGGAAAGTCATCTTCCAGTCCCAATTTATTTTACTTCTGATACCTTTTTTTGTTGTTGTTTTCTGTACCGATTTTTCAGTTTTCCATCCCGATATACTAATTGGTAATTGGAAAATTAAAAAATCAATACCAGAAATTACGTATTTTTCAGGTATCTGAGTCCAGGTAGCCCATCAAGTACTCGATGCGGTATTGAGAAATGCAGGTATTGCCCAAGGTAATAAGTATCCATTTCAGCTCAAAGCTGTATTCCAGAACGTCTCTAACAGTCTGAGTGTCAGATGTGTTTGTCATATGGATCACCTCTGGCTACCTGGAAAAATCACGACCAACAACTAGGTACTTCCACTCATGCTTCTCTAGAATATCAATGTCCATACTCTTTGCCATGGCTTAAACACCCACTTCCATGGGCTACAGGAAGCAGCTTGAAGCATGTTTTTGTGGTTACTGGAGTTCCCAGTGACTAACTTGGCGTAAGCCTGACCAAAAATATAACTTTCACCCAAACTTTGCATTTTCTCCAAAGCTGGTGTAATTCAAGCAGCATCCTTTGGGGGCACCACACTCTCCCACAAAGTAAACCACCTTTTGATGAAAATTCAAATTTTCTGTGGGAATAAAGATAGCATTTGTCAACTGCTTTGTGATTTTGGTTAACAGAAATATTTCTATTGCATAGCAACTGTCCCTATAAAAGACCCACCTTTGTAGTACTGCCTGTGGTGAGTCAAAATGACTTGTATATAAATTGCATGTTATTATTTATTGTTACAGTTGCTAGTATTAGATGAGTGGTTTGCAAATGAAATTTTGTTGTGGCTGCATGGGCTACCATTAAACAATAACAATAACGATGATAAAGATAATGATGATGATTATGGTAAATTGTGTTTTCCCAGAGCACGACTTAGTTCCCTTCCCACAGAGACTTCTCTAGACCCCTAGCTATTACAAGGTCTAGTAGATCTAATCAATTCACAATCCACAGCAGCTGTGAACTTTGCTCCAGAAAGTGCTTAATAGGAAGCTTTCCAACCACTCTCAACCCAGGAATTCCAGGACACCTGGCAACACCTCACCCACCGAACCCTCTAGCAGCTAAGATCCTTCTGAAATTATCTTCTTCCACCCCTGAATATCCTAAAGATGTATCCCAGCATTCCCCAAATCTGGATTCCCTTGATCAGCTGAGCTTGCATGTGTGAGAGGGGAATCTCCCTGTTTCATCTTCCTTCATGTTATTATATTAAGGTGGGTTTAGCTGAGATGATGTAATAAATAGCTATAGCTCAGAGAAGGCTGGTCAGTAAGGACCAGCGTTTGAACTGGTGCCCTTGGGGGCCTGGAGGTGGTTGCTGGCTCAGAGTCACAGAGCCAGAAGGTACCTCAAAGGTCATCTAGTCCAACCCCCTGCACCACTGCAGGACCTGCCACACCCCAATCGTCCATACAGAAAAAGCCCACAAATAGCTACAAGTAGAGAGTGGGACCAACCAGAGCACACCTATGCCCGAAATAACAGAGAAGAATTTTAGAAAAAGATAGATCTAGCTGTCTCAAACAGGTTAGCCACACCCATGCTGCAGGGGAAAGAAAAGAGAGAGAGAAAACTTCAGAGTCAACTGCCAATCTGCTCAGAGGGAAAACCCCTTCCTCCGTACCATTGGTTTATTCTGGCCAGAGTTCAAGGCTTCTGCTGAAGGCCCTCCCTCATAATTGCTCTACATTCCAGCTTTCTGCCATATATAAGGAAGGCCTGATGTTCCATAGGAATGAAGAAATCCGTTAGTTAACAGTTTCCTGTTTTGCTGGACCAGACTGGTGTGCTGTGGGACTGGCTTGCCTTCTCCCAGGCACTGCTCTGCCCTCTTACCTGCCTGTCTGTTTATCCTGTCTACTGCCCCTCCATGATCTAGGTGTTCTGGATTCCCTGGGCTCTTGTACCTGACGATCCTGCACTGACCTTCCTGAACCCTTGGATTCATTCCTGCACTGACTCTTTGGACTTGCTTCTCAGTAGTCCCTGACATGACCTTAGAATTTGCAGGACCCAAGGTGAAAATAAAATTTGGGGCCCTAATGGTCCTGCCCCATATTTTTCATTTCATTTTCATTTTGTACCCCGCAGACTACACCACAGGTGTCTTGTAGCGGCTTACACTCACAAATGAAATACAATATAAATACATAATGAACAGTACATAATATAATAATACATAATCTAAACAATCCAGAATAATCTAAACATATATCAAATATCAACCCAATAGCAGTCCACTTGAAGGAATATATACAAACCCAACCCCCCACCTGTCCCAAACCCCAATCCCCACCCCAACCTATTCCCTGCTGCCTGCTCTCACCAGGCAGCCCCACCCCTCGCACTGCACCCACCTCACACCTGGGGCTGCCCTCAGGACCTCCCTCCTCCCTATCCCAGTCCCACCCATTTCACCCCACAAATCACATCTCCAAGAGGCTCTGCTACAAATGCACGGGCCTACAGCCCTGCCAACAGTAATATTTTAAGCTGGCCCAAAGGAGCCAGCTTCCAAACAGTATGGATCCAAGCCCCTCCCTCATGGCAGGAGGGAGGAGGAGCAGTCCAAAGTGGGGGCAATCCGGCGAGTGCAGCAGGTCCCCTAGGTGCAGGGCTCTGAAGGTCCCCCCTCGAACTCCTATCTGCTGATCTGGGGTATTGCCTCCACCCCCTTCACATGGAGAGGCCGCATCCGCTACTGCCCAGCTGATGGCCACCAACACCCTTAGGTGTCACCCTTTGGTTGACACCCAAGGACGCCCCGCCCAGGCCTTTCTACCTGTAAAAGGGAGGAGGCAGGTGTCACGCACTTCTCCATCCCGTCTACAGTTCCATGCCCGTTTAACAAACGGCAGTCTGGTGCTTGCTTAGGATATAAACAAGCTATTTTTGTGGCTCCTCAGTCTGATCCAATAGGGTTTGGCAGCCCTTTTGGGGGAGAGGCTGTTTCTACATAAACATTTCCCCAGAATAAATGCCTCTAATACAGGGATTAAGTGTTCATGGGATTTCCCCCCCCGAATGATAAAACCTTATTTTCTAGGTTTTATTTAATCCAGACTAATATAATACCAGATTTGTGCTCGTGTAGATGTTAATGCTGGGCAAGGAGGGGGGTGGGCAAGGATCCTGGGAAGAGCTGGGCTTGGCTGGGTGGGCTAGGCTGCAAAGCTGCCCCGAGGGATCTCTTGCAGCTGGGTGACTCTGGTTATCCTCCCCCCCCAGGTAACTCCATAAAGAGGGGGCTGCCCTGAGGGATTGCTGGAGGGGGCTGGGCAAGGATCCTGGGGAGAGCTAGGCTTGGCTGGCTAGGCTGCAAAGCTGACCTGAGGGATCTCTTACAGCTGGGTGACTCTGCGTCTCCTCCCCCAGGTAACTCCATAAAGAAAGGGCTGCCCTGAGGGATTGCTGGAGGGGGCTGGGCAAAGATCCTGGGGAGAGCTGGGCTGCAAAGCTGCCCTGAGGGATAGGGATGGGCGAATAGAATGCAGTTCGGATGTTCGGACATTTGGTCGTTTGGTCCAAAACCCAAGTTCGGGTTCAGCTAAGTTCCGTTTGGCCAAACTTGGCCGAACATTCAAAAATAGTGCTATCGATACCGAAACCAAAACGAAACCGAAACTGAATTTTTGGCCCTGAAAAGACATTTTCCCCGCCCCCAAACTCATCCGAACTCATCCGAACACGACCAAACTGTTTAGTCATTCGAGAGTTCGGTTCGGACGTTCAGTTCGGATGTCCAAACAGACCGAGTTCGGTCCGAACTCCGAACATCCGAACCGCGTTCGCCATCCCTACTGAGGGATTTCTTGCAGCTGGGTGACTCTGCGTCTCCTCCCCCAGGTAACTCCATAAAGAGGGGGCTGCCCCAAGGCTGCTGCCGGCGCTAGTGGATGGAGGCGGTGGTCATTCTATTTGCATAATCCAGGGAGCACCTGCTACATCAGAGGAGGCTGGGAGCCAGTCAGCCTCGTCCCACAACAGCTTGCCCCCACCAGAGCCTACCGGAGAGTGACTGGGCACCTTGGCCCCTGTGTTTACTTCTCCCCTCTCCCAGTGGCAGAGGGAGAGGGGGTGGGGCCAAAGAGGCTTCCCCCAGTGGTTTGGGGCAGGGTTTCTGGCCCAAGAGGGCTGAAGAGCGGCATGCCTGCTGGCTCTGCTGCACCAAAGGGCCCTTAGGTGTGTTCCTTAGCTCGGAACTTTTGGGAAGCCTGAGGAGGTGAGAGCTTGGTGGGAGGATTAGAGGGGTTTATTTTGTGGTGTTTATGTTAGGGCGGTAGAGGGTGTGGGGGTCTTTTGTATTATATTTTATTATTTGGGGGGGAGGATGTTGGGAGGGGGAGGANTAGGGGGGGGAGGGAAGAACTCCCCCGCTGCCAGTCGTCCGCCTCCATCAGCTTGGCAAGCATCCTGCTCTAACAGCTGCCTCTAGCAGCAGGAGTAGGCCGGCTGGTGGGGGGGGGAAGGAGCAGCCATTGGGGTCGTGATGGGCCGGGGCAGATATGGTCCCAATTGCGGCGAGGTGAGATCAGTGAGACAGGACAGGTGTTTATTACAGGTCCCACTCACTACCCCCCAGGCAGATGGGCAGGTGGTTCTTGGTCAGGGTGCCCCCAGCCCTGTGTTGTTGCTGTTAAATGCGAGATCAGTGGCAAATAAGGCAACAACTGTCCATGAGACATTCCTGGACCATACCACCGATCTGGTATGTATCACGGAAACCTGGCTGGACAATGAGTTGGGGCCCATTTTGGCTGACCTTGTTCTGGCTGGGTATTCCGTGCAGCATCAGCCGCGCTCGGAGGGACAAGGGGGCGGTTTAGCTATGATTTTTAAGGAGGGTTGGACTGTGAGGAGGTATCCAGTGCAATCCGTATCAGATATTGAGGGTCTTCACCTTGTGTTTGATTTGGCAGGTGACAGTTTGGGAGTGCTGCTTGTATACCATGCACCTACCTGTTCAGCAGCCTCCCTACATGCTTTAGCGGAGGTGGTGTTGGGGGGGTGCGGTCCCCAAAGTCAGTAGTCTTGGGGGACTTCAACATTCATGCCGACGCTGACCTTGTGGGAGCAGAGCATGAGTTCATGGCTGCTATGGCAACCATGGACCTGTCCCAGAGAGTTATCGACCTGACACATCAGGGGGGACATACCTTAGACCTTGTGTTTTGCACTGGCCTTGAAGTGGGTGTTCCATTAGTAGGGGAGTTATCAGCTGTACCCTTGTCATGGATGGACCATTACCTCCTGCAGGCCTCACTGCTGGCGCATGTCTGCCCCCGGAAGGGTGCAGAACCGATTCAGATGGTTTGCCCTCAGAGGCTAATGGAACCAGATTGGTTCCGGAAGGTTCTGGGTGATTTTCCCTCTGACCTTGACAACTGTTCCATTGATGACCTCATCTTGTTATGGAATACCTTGCTGACTGAGGCCATTGATCGGACAGCTCCCTTGTAGCAGAGTCATCTACTGCTCGCTGTGACATGTTTGTGGATTATTTTGTCGATAAAATAGCTCGGATTCAACATGATTTAAATGCCACAATTACTATATATGGAGAACTGGAGGTTATGGAAGCCTCGTCTTGTCCGGTTTTGTGGGATCAATTTCAGTCGGTGACACCCACCGATGCGATTGGTGTTCTTGGGGCTGTTAGGGCTACATCTTGAGAATTAGATCCTTGCCTGTCCTGGCTGATTAAATCTTGCTGGGAGACAATGGTGCCGTTGCTGGCTGGGGTAGTCAATGCCTCCTTTTGGGAGGGCAGAGTGCCGGGCTGTCTCAAAGAGGCAGTGGTTCAGCCTCTGCTCAAGAAATCATCGCTTGATGTTGACTCCCTTGCTAGCTATCGGCCTGTCTTTAACCTTCCTTTTTAGGGAAGGTTATTGAACGGGTAGTGGCTCAGCAGCTTCAGGGACATCTTGACCGCATTGGTTATCTGGACCCCTTTCAGTCGGGATTTCATCCGGGGTATGGCACCAAGACTGCGCTTGTGGCTTCGGTGGATGATCTGCACCAGGAAATGGAACGAGGTCGTTCAACCTTGTTAGTTCTATTAGATCTTTTGGCTGTATTTTATACAGTTGATCATGGGATGTTGGTGACTGTGGGACTGTGCAGGGGTGGGCAGGACTGTTCTTGAATGGTTCCGCTCTTTCCTGACCGGTAGAACGCAGAGAGTGGTTCTTGGGGAGTCTTTTTCATCATACTGAGACCACTCATGTGGAGTCCCCCAGGGTTCGGTTTTGTCCCCTCTCCTGTTCAGCGTATACATGCAGCCACTCTGTGATGTGATCAGGAGGTTCAGCGTGTGGTGTCATCAATATGCTGATGACACCCAGCTGTATCTCTCTTTTTCAACAGACCCAGGTCCTGCAGTCTCGGTGCTTACTCAGTGTTTGATGGCTGTGGGCGACTGGATGAGGACTAACCAACAGAGGCTGAATCCCGACAAGACGGAGATGATGTTGGTGGGTAAGGCGATGGAGATGGTGGCTCCTATTAGTGGTGGGGTCTGTCCTCCATTGGTACCCCAGGTATGGACTCTAGGGTGCTCCTCGACTCACTCAGTGATTGCTCAATGCCTGCTGCCTCCCCAAACCAATCAGGGGGCTGTGGGGGAGGGCACTGCAACCCTTTATAATAGACGAGCCATTTGTTTGCTCTCTGTTGGCAAGCCGGCTGCCACTTCTGCCACTGCTGGCAGCCCACCGCCCAAGCTGAAAAGACCTGATTTTTTCTCCTAAAGGCAGCAGGTCTTATCAGGGGAACAGGCTGCAGCAGAGATCGTGGGAGTGGCATCTAGTATGGAAGGCAGGGAGCCCCAGCCTTCCACTAGTAGCAGTAGCACTGGAGGAGGGAGCCAAGGGTAAGGGGTGTGTGTGCAGCAGCAGCAATACACACACACCCCTTCCTGGAGCACCGGCAGCAGCTGGCACTGCCAGCAGTGATTTTTCACTGGGGGCAGCAGATGATATTGGTATGAGGAGCCCCAGCAGCAATGATGATGATGTGGGTGCTGTTTCTGGGAGTGGTGCAGGGGCAACCACCTCTCCTGGGCAAGCTCCTCCCTCTGACACACACACACACCAGGGATTTGGAGGATGATGTATTTGAGGGCATCCTTCCCCACTTTGGCAGCAGCAGCCCAGCTTCAGCAAATAGCATCAGGGCATCCTCTCCTCCCATGCTGCAAGGTGGAAGCAGCAGCAGCTTCAGCATGGGTGGTGTGGAGCTGGGCAGCAATGAGGGGAGTGAGGAGGAGGTGGAGGAGAGTCCTGTTGATGCCAATTCCCCCTGTAGCCACATTGGGGACAAAGGCAGCAGCCCCAAGGGGTGGCATGAGGGGTTCAGGAGGGTACCCCTGAGGGCTTGTGTGGGATCATTTTAAGGAAGTGATCCCAGGTGACAGCAGCTGGGTGGCCTGCCTTCACTGTGGGAAGGCAGTGAGCTGTGGGAATAAGAAGGGGAATCTCAGTAACAATGGCATAAATTCCCACATGAGGACCTGGCATAGGGCTTTGCTGCTGCAAGAGATTTTGGAAAGTGTGGACAGGAGTGGGTTCACAGCTGCACCAAGCACAAGCAGCAGCAGACCTTCCCCCTCTGCTCATAGCCAGGGGAAGAAGAGACAGCAGCAACGGGGAGCCTCTCTCTCGTTCCCAGCAGCAGCAGCATCCGGTCACAATGGAGGATCTGGGGTTTGGGCAGTTGGGGCGTGGTGGAGTGCATCATGCAGCGACAACCAAGATCACCAGGTGGGTAGGGGAGATGATCATTGATTGCCCGGGATGACCAGCCATTTAGCATTGTGGAGGACCAGGAATTCTGCTGCTTCTGGCACTGTTGGCACCCCAGTACCAGCTTCCCTCATGCACCACCTTCAGCAGACAGATGGTGCCCTCCCTGTATCAGGCAGCCAGGGAGCAGGTGAGGGAGCAACTGGCCAGGGTAGGTGGGGCAGTTGTGCATTTCACCACAGACATTTGGAATCAGAAATGCACAACATGCCTACCTGGCTCTGACTTCTCACTGGTGGCAGCTGCAGGTGGCAGGAGGAGGAGCAGCAGGTGTCAGGAGTGGAGGGCGGGTTCCAGCACATCCCCTGTGCTGCCCACACCCTTCACCTGGTGGTGAGGGATTCCCTGGGCCTGGGGGAGAAGGTAGAAGCCCCCTTACCCTGTTAATTGAGAAGGGCAGGAAGATTACATGGTACTTTCACAAGAGTGTGAAGGGTGGTCACTACTTGAGGGAGAAGCAGGTGGAGCTGGGGGTGCAGGAGCACCGCCTCATGCAGGATGTCAGCACCAGGTGGAACTCCACCTATAGCATGATGGAGTGTCTGGTGGAGCAGAGGCGGGTCCTGCATGAGGTAGCCTCAGAGGAGGAGATTGGGGTGGAAAGGCCACTCGGGCAGGATCAGTGAACAATGATGGGTCAGGCCGTGCTCGTCCTTAAGCCCTTTAAGGACATGATGGAAAGCCTGAGTGTGGCGACGGCCACCCTGAGCCAGGTAACCCCAAGAAGGCTTCCTGAGGGACCAAGGTGGTGGTGGTGGAGCGGCAGCTTGTACCAGAGGTGGTGGCCCTGGTACAAAAGTTGAAAGAGGGGCTAAGCAGGCATTTTGACCCTCTCATTCAGAAGGAGGTATACATACTCTCCACCATGCTGGACCCCAAGGTGAAGGAGAGCGTGGCAGCTCGCACGCCAGACTTCACCCTGAGGAAGCATGCTCCGGTGGAGAGGGTGTGGGCAGTCGAGAGGGTCATACAGTGGCAGCAGCAGCAGCAGCAGCAGCAGCAGCAGCAGCAGGGCAACCAGGAGGGGCAAAGCAGCAGCAGCAACAACAGCAGCAGGAGGGCAGAGATGCAGAGCACTCCCAGAAGCAGAAGCAGCAACAGTAGCTCCTTGGCCATCAGCCACCCCGAGTGGACCACCCCAGGACAGGCAGTGTGGGCACATGCAGTTGGGGAGGAGGTTGGCAGTAGCAGCAGGCAGAAGGAGCAGGAGCCTGACACTGCAGAGCGGGCAGTGACAAACTAGCTCAAGGAGCCAGTGGTGGATTTCAGCAGTGATCCCCTTCAGTACTGGGCAGAGAAGGGGAAAATATGGTAGGGGGGAAGAGCACCAATGATGGAACTAGTCACCCAAATGTAGTAACTGTGGGGCTTGTCAACATAGTCTGCAAATAAAAGAATTTGTCCATCCCATAACAGGAGTAACAATTCCACTACAGCATTTCTCTACTTGTTCCACCAAATCAGTTATTTATCTGATCATGTGTCCTTGTAACCTACTATATGTCAGTTACACCTCTAGGAAAGTAAAAGTTAGAATTCTAGAACGTGTTGGTAACGTCAGACGAAAGGTTCTCAAGGAACCCTTGGTACAGCACTTTATACAGATGCACCACAATGTATTGGATTTGAAATGTATATGTTTGGAAATAGTCCCAAGCAATAGGGATAATCATGTTAAATTGCTACAAAAAAGAGAAGTCTATTGGATTTATAGACTGGGCACATTAATTCCAACAGGTCTCAATGACAAGAACTAATGGACAGTTTTCTTGTAATAGGAGACACATAGATTGTTATATAAAAAACCATCTTTGGTCATGATGTTTTTGGTCCTTTTTTGGCTTATTATGAGTAATTGTGAAGCCTTAAGATTAGAATCAGGCTCTGTTTAAATGAAAAATATGCATGGAATATTTCAAAATTGATTGTGTCATACAGGCATGCAACCCAAGTTCCTGTGAATACACATGTAATGGATATTACATATGCAACCAAATATATATGTTTATGTGGAACATTGTTCATACAATTTTTATTATATACATTTTATATTGTCTGGTTATAACTCATGTAATAAGACATAAATGTCAACATGTAATACGTTTCATGAGACTGTTGTTACCGCGTATGTACATGGTATACTGTTACCTCCTGGTTGTACTATGGGTCAGATTTCCCCATGGAATAATGGAGAGATTTCATTATTATTTGGGTGTATAACATACATTACAGATGGAACAAGGGAATAGGCTTTAATAATTCATTTACATCATTAAGGAAGCAGTATGGGGTGTCCCCTAGGGATGTAGGATAACAGGTGGAGCTAACAGAAACCTGTTTATTATGCACAACGGAGGTGGGAGGAGAATGCCAAACAAGGCAACTCCTGATAGGTCACCTAACTTCATTTGGACACACAGCTGTATGCATGTGGACACATGAACTGCCTTTGGGCAGGAGGGGTGGGATATAAGTTTTAAATAAATAAATAAAATAAACATTTATCTTGGGATCTGCAGAATATATTGCAGCCTTGTGATAGAAGAGGTAAAGAAAACAGATAGGATTGCTCCTCAAGGAGGATAAAGATTTACAAGAACACCTACAAAGTCCAGGTCAGTAATGGACCCCTGAGCCCCCATGGGGGTATTAGTTCAACATACAGCACCCATTGGAGAATGTCTTTTGTAAAAACAGGGAATGTTACTCCTAATGGGAAGGTAGCCTTATCTATGAACAGGCCATTATGTATTTCAGGTATATGACGACAATATAGGTGTTTTCTGAATACTGCCATGAGGAACTAAACTTTGAAAAAATCAAGACCTTTGTGTTACACTCCAGGAGGTAATAAATAGACAAGAGAGTTTATTTTAACCTTCCATTTTATTTGTTGCATTGTAATAAGTTCACTGGGATACTTTGGGTTTGGCTATCCAAGCAATTTTTACATTGGAGGGTTGTATTTTTTTTCTCCCAGTTGTTCACAGTCGCACATGGATCCACTGAGGAAGGGGGTATTCCCCCGAAACGCGTTTGGAGGTGCAGAAGGATTGGAGGGGTATGTCATCGCCAGAGCTTTCAGATTGACTCTGACCCCTAGGGGTCCATTTGATTTTATTGAACATATTTTATGTATTTCATGTATTTTTTGTCATTGTCAATTCATTGTATTGCCCATAGAGGGCGGTTAATTGTGTGTATATATAGATATATTTCTGGCTTTTGCTGGACTTTCCTTTTTTAAATACATAAAGATTTTATTTAGATACATTTTGGTGGCTAGTTCCATCAT
Source organism: Sphenodon punctatus (assembly GCA_003113815.1). Taxonomy (NCBI): domain Eukaryota; kingdom Metazoa; phylum Chordata; class Lepidosauria; order Sphenodontia; family Sphenodontidae; genus Sphenodon; species Sphenodon punctatus. Next base: position 12,995 of record QEPC01000454.1, on the reverse strand, counting down.
TGGTTGCTCTCCCCCCCCTTTACTCCCCCCCCCCTTTGCTACTCAGTTTCATAGGGACTTGTCCCTTGGGGGTGAGAGTTTTTGCCGCATTACCTTGTTCGACAGGAAAATATGGTAGGCTCTGACCAGAGTGGCACAGGAATTAGTGTCCTGCCCACCAACCAGCGTGCCCAGCGAATGGGTGTTTTCGGCGGCAGGGGACATAGTGAGTCCCCACCATTTGAGGCTGGCTGCTGGGTTGCTGGAGCAGCTCCTGTTCCTCAAGGTCAACCTGCCGTTGTTGGGTTTCCCTGAGCTGGCCTTGGACCCATAGTAAGGGCGGGGGCATCCGAGAGAGAGAGACACTCCCCGCTAACAGAACGAGAGAGAGGGAGACGTGCTCCTGCCCATGCTGTCACCTACCGTACACGACCAGAGAGAGACACAGAAAGGCTCCCTGCTGCTAGAACGCGAGACTCCCCGCTGCTAGAATGAGAAAGAAGCAGAGAACCTCCCTGCTGCTAGAATGAGAGAGAGAGAAAGAGAGAGAGAGAGAGAGAGAGAGAGAGAGAGAGAGAGAGGTGCATCCTGCTCAAGCTCCCACCTGCCCAACTGCCTGCTCCTCTGATGTCACATGCCGCCATCTGCTCCCAGAGAGCCTCTCTCTCTCTGTCTGGCACCACCCCACAAAAACATGCCCTGACACTGTTGCTGCCACTGCTGCTGCCAAGCTCCCACCTGCCTGACTGCCTGCTCCTTCTATGCTCCTCCCACTCCACCGCCCGCTGCCAGAGAGCCCCCCCCTCTCTCTGTGGCACCCCCACACAGAAACATGCCCGGCCCCTGGCTGCTCCCCATGTGGTGCTGTCCGCAAACAGATATAAGCTACCACTCCAGTCCCAAGAAACATCATCAGGGTTCTGGGGCCATCATTACACTCACAGGGAGCTGTAATTTCACTGCATCAAGAATCAGCTACTCCAGTCCCAGGGCCCACCATCAGGGTTCTGGGGCCTACGTTCCAGGCACAGAGGACTGTCCATCCACATCATCCAGAAGCTGCCACTCTAGTCCCAGGACCCACCATCAGGATTCTGGGGCCATCATTCTGCTCACGTGGAGTTGTCATTCCACCACATCAAGAAACAGCCACTCCAGCCCCAGGACCCACCATCAGGGTTCTGGGGCCTACATTCCAGGCAGGGAGGGCTGTCATTCCACTGCATCCAGAAGCTGCCACTCCTGTCCCAGGACCCACCATCAGGGTTCTGGGGCCTACGTTACAGTCATGGGGAGTCATAATTCCACTGCATCAAGAAGCAGTCACTCCAGCCCCAGGACCCACCACCATCAGGGTTCTGGGGCCTATGGTCCAGGAAGGGAGGGCTGTCATTTCACTGCATCCAGAAGCTGCCACTCTAGTCCCAGGACCCACCATCAAGGTTCTGGAGCCATAATTCCACTCATGGGGAGCTGTCATTCCACTGCATCAAGAAGTAGCCACTCCAGCCCCAGGACCCACCATCAGAATTCTGAGGCCTACATTCCAGGCAGGGAGGGCTGCCATTCCACTGCATCCAGAAGCTGCCACTCTAGTCCCACAACCCACCATCAGAGTTCTGGCATTCCCGTCACGGGTGGCTGTCTGTTAGGGATGTGCGAACAGAACGCGGTTTGGATGTTCGGTCATTCGGCCGTTCGGTTCGGGAACCAAGTTCAGGTTCAGTTGTTTGGTCCAGGAACCAAGTTCAGATTCGGTCATTTGGTTCGGCAGCGTTCGGTTCAGCCGAACGTTCAGCGGAGTTAGGTATCGGTATCGGTATCATTTGGTCCTGTGATCACGCCAGAACCAGGAAACAGGAAACGGTAGTTCGAGTGCGTGTGCGTGTGTTTGGTTGAGGTGGTTGGTGTGGTTTGGCTGTGTGTTTGGTTTGGCTGTGTGTGTGGTTGGTTTGGTTTGTTTGGAAATGGAGGGAAAAATGAAGCTGAGGAGGGTGAAGGTGGGGGAGGAAGAGGCCCAGCCTGGACCATCAGTGGTGGTGGAGGTCGGCTCCTCGCCAGAGGAGGAAGAGGGCACAGGAGGTGCCACTGCTGCCAGGTTTGTAAAATGTATTTCTGTTTATTGACATGTAGGTGGGTGGGTGGTGGGCAGTCAGGCAGTCAGGCACGAACAGTGGGCATCAGCGGATGGGCAGGATTTACATATGTCTTAGGTATGGGTCTGCCACAGAGAGAGAGAGGGGAGGGCTCTTCCAGCCGCCAGGCAAGAGCCAAAGCACCCTCCCAGACACGTGCCAGCCAGGATCTCTAATTGCCATCCCTAGCACCCAAAAGAAGGGGCCGGATTTACACGTGTCTGATTTATAGGTCTGCCACAGAGAGAGAGGGTGCGAGGGGGACTTGCAGCAGCAGCAGCAGCAGCAGCAGCAGCAGCAGTAGAGCTGTTTCTTGATGCAGTGTCTCAACTTGCAGACACTACAGCACCACAGGTGGTGGTGGTGTATGTGGGAGAAAGGGAAAGAGGTGAGTAGACACTAGTAGGCAGCACTGCAGCACCATCCATCCACTTGGTGTGGGAGACTGGGTATTTCTCTGGGAAGGACTAGAGGCATCAACATAAATGAATGATGATATTATTTATCTACTACTATGCCTCCCGGATTGAGTCCTGTTCTCGGGACCCTCGCTGCCTGTTCTCTACCTTTGACTCCCTCCTCAAGCCTCCCTGTCCTCCCCCTCCTTCTTCCCTTTCTGCTCAGGATCTTGCCTCCTTCTTCACCTCCAAGATAGACAAGATCCGCCTCGACATCGCTTCCCACTCCTCTCTTCCCACTCCCACCCCTCTCCCTCCTCCCCCTCCTTCTCTCATGTCCTCCTTCTCCCCTGCCTCCCTTAAGGAAATCTCCTCTCTGCTCTCCTCCTCCAACCCTTCCACTTGCCCCCTTGATCCCATTCCTTCCCGCCTCCTCACCTCCATTACTCCCACTGTCGCCCCTTCCTTCCTGCACATCATCAACCTCTCCCTCTCTACTGGCTCTTTCCCTTCTGCCTTCAAACATGCCACAGTCTCTCCTATTCTCAAAAAGTCCACTCTTGACCCCTCTGACCCTTCTAGCTATCGTCCTGTCTCACTCCTTCCTTTTGCTTCCAAGCTGCTTGAACGTGTTGTCTACTCCCGCTGCCTTGACTTCCTATCCTCCAACTCCTCCCTTGACCCCCTCCAATCTGGCTTCCGCCCCCTTCATTCTACTGAAACTGCTCTCGCTAAGATCACCAACGATCTTCTGGTGGCTAAATCTAAACGTCTCTATTCCATTCTTGTCCTCCTTGATCTCTCTGCTGCCTTCGATACTGTTGACCACTCACTCTTGCTGGATTCCCTTCACTCCCTTGGCTTTTGTGGCTCTGTCCATAACTGGTTCTCCTCCTACCTCTCTGACCGCTCCTTTAATGTGTCTCTCTCCAACTCCGCCTCCTCCTCCTTCCCCCTCTCAGTTGGTGTTCCTCAAGGCTCTGTTCTTGGCCCTCTCCTCTTCTCGATCTATACCTCATCCTTAGGCAAACTCATTGCCTCCCATGGCTTCCAATACCACCTCTATGCTGATGACACTCAACTCTATCTCTCTACTCCCTCTCTCTCTCCCTCTGTTCAAGCTCGTCTCATCAACTGTCTCTCTGACATCTCTACCTGGATGTCTCAACGTCAACTCAAACTCAACATGGCTAAAACTGAACTCCTTATCTTCCCCCCTCATCCTTCCTCTCCTTCCTCACTGTCAATAACTATTGATGGAGTCACCATCCTGCCTGTCCCCCAAGCCCGTAGCCTAGGCTTCATCTTTGACTCACCCCTTTCTTTTAAACCCTACATTGACTCTGTTGCTAAATCCTGTCGCTTCTCCCTCCATAACATTGCTAAGATTCGCCCTTTTCTCTCTGTCTCGTCTGCCAAAACTCTTGTTCATGCTCTGGTCATCTCTCGCCTCGATTACTGTAACCTCCTTCTCACTGGCCTTCCCCAGTCTCACCTTTCTCCCCTCATCTCTGTCCAAAACTCTGCTGCCAGGGTCATCTACCTCGCCAGTCGCTTCGACCATGTGCAGCCCCTCCTCTCTTCGCTTCACTGGCTTCCCCTTCCTGAACGAATCCTGCACAAGCTCCTAGTCTTCACCTATAAAGCTCTTCACAACCTTGCTCCCCCCTACCTCTCTGCACTTATCGCCCTCCATACTCCAGCCCGTGCACTTCGCTCCTCCTCTGTCCCTTCTCTCACCCTTCCACGCCTTCCCTGCTCCCCTAAGCGCCTTCGTCCCTTCTCACTTGCTGCCCCCCATGCCTGGAACTCCCTCCCTGTCCACATCCGCCTTGCCCCCTCCCTTCATACCTTCAAATCTCTCCTTAAAACTCACCTCTTTCGCTCTGCTCTGTCTGACTCTTTATCCTGCTGAGCCACTATTCCTATACCTACGATCGGTTTACCCTTATCCTTGCAACATGGACCTGCCTGCTGTCATTCTCATCGTAACCAAGCCAAGTACGTGCACTTGAGACCTCGCATCTTCATGAATGTTAGACCCCTTGTCTCTCCCTCTGTTCCCCTTCCTAAGTCTCTCCCCCAGCTCCTGTCTCTCAGATTGTAAGCCCTAGGGGCAGGGACCGTGTCTATTTTATTACTTTGTAAAGTGCCAGGTACACTGCTGGCGCTATATAAATGTTTGTTAATAATAATAATAATAATAATAATAATAATTTAGGTGTTGTTTATGTGTTCCTGTTTCAGAAAGGGTGATGATGATGCCACCGCTGGTGCCAGGCCCAAAACACCATCCCGGCGGAGGTCACAACCACAGGAGCTGCCAGAAAGCAGGCCGATGAGGTGCGCAGTCTGGTGGTATTACGATAGCCCAAAACGCAGATTTGCCGAATGCAAGGTAAGGCACGGAGGCTGGATCAACAGGGAATGGATTGCCCTATGATCTGTTAGGAAGTCCCTTGCAGAGAGAGATTGGCCACCCACCCACTTGTGGACACAGAATGCAGGCAGGGTTTAACAGACCATACAGTCTGTGGACCATACAGACCTTGACAGTCTAATACAGCATGGCAGTTCTTATGTTTCTTTCTTTTTATGTTCTTTAGATCTGCGACAAAAAAAATAAAGATAGGGTCACAGTTGACCACATCCGGGCTGATAGCTAGGAATGGGCAAACAGAACGCGGTTCAGGTTCGGCCGTTCAGTTCTACCGTGTTCGGTTTGTGCGTTTGGGTTCGTGCGTTCGACGATTCGCCGGGTTTGGGTTTGGCCATTCGGTTCGGTTCATTCAGTATGGGTTCGGCCGTTCGGCTGAAAAAATAACGCGAGAGCCGGAAATCGTGCCGGAAACCGGAAATTCGAGTGCGTGCAGAGCTGTGTGGCGAGTAAGTGTGTGTTTGACTCGGTGGCTGCTCGGTTTGTGTGTTTTGACTGTGATTGTGTTGGGTTTGGCTGTGCTGTGTGTTTGGGTGGTTGGTGTGTGTTGTGGGTGACTGTTTTGGGTGTGTGTGACTGAGTGTTTGTTTTAAAATAATTTTTAAAAAATGAAGAAGGCTGTAGTGCTGATCCTCCGGCTGGGCAGTGGGGGCCAACTTGCCGCTCGAGGAGGAGGAGGAGGTGGAGGAGGTAGCAGTTGAGGCCACTGCCCCTACTACTACACCTCCCATGGCACTGGTGGCTTACTCCTCAGATGAGGAGGAAGCGGCGGGCTCTGGAGGTGCTGCCAGGTTTGTAACCTTTTTTTTTACTTTGAGGGGAAGAAAGGCTCTATCCATTAGAGCGAGCTCACTGGCGTGTGGGTGGGTGCGTGGGTGGTGGGCATCAGTCAG
>QEPC01000452.1:424093-442450 GCA_003113815.1 Sphenodon punctatus | reverse complement strand
GCAGCTGGACTTCAGGTTAAAAAAAAAAAAAAACCAGGCTGGGCAGGGTGGGTGGGAGGTGTCCCCCCTTCCACCTACACAGCCTGTATGGGGGAAGGAAAGTGAGTGGGGGGGGTTGGTTTTTTTTTTACACTATGGCCATTCATTTCAATGGCCACAATGTAAAAAAAATCTGGCATGGGGAACCAGTACCGGTACCCCAGATTACCGGGTTAATCCGAAGCTGCCAGTACAGCAAGATACTGGCAGTTTCTGATACCAGGGGAACTGAAATTTCCACCCCTAATAGACACGGCCCCTTCCCAAGAGCTTACAACCTAAAGAAAGGGGGAGGGGAGACAGGGAAAGGGGAACAGAGGGAGAGACAAGGGGATGATTAGCAGGAATTAGGAAGGGTAGAGCAGAAGAGGTGGGTTTTGAGATGGGATTTGAAGGTGTGGAGTGAGGGGAAAAGGCAGACAAGGACAGGGAGGGAGTTCCAGGCATGCAGGGCAGCGAGGGAGAAGGGATTAAGGCGGTTGGTGGAGCAGGAGAGGTGTGGGACGGTGCGGGAGGGGATGGGAGAGGAGCGGAGTGCTCGAACAGGGGTTTGGAGGGAGATCAGGGCAGAGAGGTAGGGAGGAGCGAGGTTGTGAAGGGCTTTGTAGGTGAAGATGAGGAGCTTGTGCAGAATATGTTCAGGAAGAGGGAGCCAGTGGAGAGAAAAGAGGAGAGGCTGCACATGGTCAAAGCGACAGGCTAGGTGGATGATTCTGGCAGCAGAGTTTTGAACAGAGATGGGGGAAGCAAGGTGAGAGCGGGGAAGGCCAGCAAGGAGGAGGTTACAATAGTCGAGGCGTGAGATGACTAGGGCGTGGATGACAGTTTTGGCAGAGGAGGCAGACAGAAAGGGGTGGATCTTGGCAATGTTGTGGGGGTAGAAGCAGCAGGATTTGGCCACAGAGGCAGTGTAGGGTTTGAAGTTGAGGGTTTGCGAGTCAAAGATGAAGCCCAAGCTATGGGCTTGGGGGCCAGGTAGGATGGAGGTCCCATCAATGGCAATTGACAGGGAAGAGGAAGGATTGGGAGGGAAGATCAAGAGTTCAGTTTTCGCCATGTTCAGTTTGAGTTGACATTGAGACATCCAGGTGGAGATGTCAGAGAGACAGTTGGTGAGACGAGCTTGAACAGAGGGGGAGAGGGAAGGAGTGGAGAGATAGAGTTGAGTGTTGTCAGTGTATAGGTGGTATTGGAAACCGTGGGTGGCAATGAGTTTGCCTAGGGATTGGGTGTAGATAGAGAAGAGGAGAGAGCCAAGGACAGAGCCTTGGGGAACCCTGACCGAGAGGGGTAGGGAGGAGGAGGGGGAGGAGTTAGGAAGAGATACATTGAAGGAGTGATCAGAATATTAGGAGGCGAACCAGTCGAGGACAGAGTCCCGGAATCCCAGGGACTGAAGCGATTCAAGCAGGAGCGTGTGGTCAACAGTGTCGAAGGCAGCAGAGAGATCAAGGAGGACAAGAATAGAGTAAAGACGGTTGGATTTAGCCACAAGAAGATCATTGATGATCTTAGCAAGAGAGGCTTCAGTGGAGTGAAGGGTGCAGAAGCCAGACTGGAGGGGGTGAAGAGAGGAGTTTGCGGAGAGGAGGTCGAGGCAACGGGAGTAGACAACCCATTCGAGGAGTTTAGAAGCAAAAGAGAGAAGCAAGACAGGACGGTAATTAGAGGGTTCAGAGGGATCCAAAGTGGACTGTTTGAGAATGGGGGAGACAGTGGCATGTTTAAAGGCAGAGAGGAAGGAGCCGGCAGAGAAGGAGAGGTTGATTTTTATTTATTTATTTATTTATTTATTTACATTTCTATGCCATCCCCTCATGCCCACGGCATCTCGGGGTGGCTAACAATGCAGTAAAACAATAAATACATTAAAACCGACATCAGTTTTAAAATAATTTTTAAAACCTCAACCCTAACCCTACCCTCCAATTCCCCCAAATTCCCCACCCCACCAATCTCCCCCATTTACCCCTCCCTCCCCTCCTCCCCTCCAAAGGACTGGGCGAACAGCCAAGTCTTGCATGCCCGCTGAAAGGCGAGCAGACCCGGGGCCAGGCGGGCTTCCTTCGGAAGGGAGTTCCACAACCGTGGCCCAACTACCAAGAATGCCCTCTCCATGGTGGCCCCCCGCCTTACATGGGGGACCCCTAGATAGGCGCCCCCGGTGGATTGGAGGGTTTGTCCTGAGTCATGGAAGGCGAGGCGGTCCCCGAGATAAGAGGATGATGTGGAGGAGGGGAGGGGCGACAGTGAAAGCAATGGTGGTCAGGAGGTGTGAAGGAATGGGGTCCAGGTTGGAGGAGGAGAGAAGGGAGGAGATTTCCTCAAGGGAGGTGGGAGAGAAGGAGGACAGGAGAGAGGTGGAGGGAGGAGTAGGGGGAGAGGACTTGGAAGCGATTTCCAGGCGGTTCTTGTCAATCTTAGAGGTGAAAAAGAGAGCAAGATCCTGAGTGGAGAGAGAAGTGGGAGGAGGAGGTTTGAAAAGGGAGTCAAAGGTGGAAAAGAGGCGGCGAGGGTCCCGCGAGCAGGACTCAATGTGTAAGGCATAGTGGGCCATCGATGCAAGTGTCTTGCAGAGCAGTCCAGATTTTTCTCTGATGATCTCTGAGTGGCCATGGGTGGGTGATGTGTGGGTCATGGGAGCAAGAGCATGCACCCCCAACCTACCCCATTTGGATGCCTGTGGGATGCGTGGACCTAAGTGGTTGCATCTCATTTAAAAAAAGCTTTGGTAGTCACATAACTCAATCTTCAAAAACCATATTGTGTGACCCTAACATCGTTCAACCAATGATTGGTTTTCTACAGAGTTTCATTCAACAATGATAATAATCTAAAATAATAAATCATATAAATGAGTGGCCTTTCATAGGGTAAAACATAATTTAACAATATAAAATAACTTAATATAAACCAGATAACCATCCTCAATAATAATAATCTAAAATAATAAATCATGTCAATGAGTGGCCTTCCACAGGGCAAAACATCATTTAACAATATAAAATAACTTAATATAAACCAACTAAGCACCCTATGAAAAAATCTTAAATAGATGAAAACAAAATAAAATGTATTTACATAAATTATATATACTTTATGTAAATTATATATAATTTATGTAAATACATTTTATTTTGTTTTCATCTATTTAAGATTTTTTCATAGGGTGGTTAGTTGGTTTATATTAAGTTCTTTTATATTGTTAAATGATGTTTTGCCCTGTGAAAGGTCACTCATTGACATGTTTAATTATTTTAGATTATTTATTTTATTTTATTTATTTATAAATATTTATTAGCTTCCCCCTCATGCCTGCGGCATCTCGGGGTGGCTTTCAACATCAAAACACAGAAATAGAATACCCTAAAAAATCAATTAAAAATACACAAACCCATCAATAAAATTTAAAATATCATAACAATATCTTTAAAATCCTCCCCGACTACCCCACCCTCCCATCCTCCCCTCCGAAGGCCTGGGTGAACAGCCAGGTCTTGCAGGCTCGATGAAATGGCAACAGACCTGAAGCCATGCGGGCTTCCTCCGGGAGGGAGTTCCAAAGCCACGGCCCGGCCACCGAGAACACCCTCTCCATTGTGGCCCCCTGTTTTACATGGGGGACCTCAAGAAAGGTGCCCCCGATGGACCGAAGGGATCGCTCTGAGGCACGGAGGGCGAGGCAGTCCCCGAGGTATGAGGGGCCCAGACCGTACAGGGCTTTATAGATCAACACTAACACCTTGAATCTGGCTCGCTACACTATAGGCAGCCAGTGCAGAGCGCAGAGCACAGGTGTTATGTGCTCCCGCCACCCCATCCCTGTAAGGAGACGTGCCACCGCATTTTGCACCAGCTGCAGCCTCCAAACCAGGAACAAGGGAAGCCCCACGTAAAGCGCATTGCAGTAATCTAGCCTCAACGTGATGAAGGCATGAATGAGAGTGGCGAGGTTGGGCCTGGAGATGTATGGGCGCAGCTTCCATACCAGATACAGCTGGCAGAAGGCAGCCTTAGCCACCATCTCCACCTGCCTATCCAGATGGAGACCTGAGTCCAACACTACCCCCATACTCTGAACCTGCTGGGCTACAGGAGGATGGACCCCTCCCTACAAGGGGAGCCAGTACCGCCCTCGCCCTTCCCACCACCATCACCTCTGTCTTATCGGGATTGAGCTTCAGTCTACTCTGCCACATCCAATCCGCCACGGCCTCCAAACATTGGGAAAGTAATGAGACAGCAGGACCTGGGTCGGTTGAAAACTAGAGGAACAGCTGAGTATCATCAGCATATTGGTGACATCACACCCCACACCCTCTCACGATCTCCCCCAGGGGATGCATATACACATTAAATAATAACGGAGAAGGGATTGAACCCTGCGGAATGCCACAGGTCAAGGCCCAGGGGCTTGATGTTTCAGCCCCCAGCACCACCGGCTAGCTTCTCCCTGAGAGGAATGAGCGGAACCACCCTAGGACAGTGCCGTCTAGACCCCCCCCAGGTCTGGCAGTCATCTTAGCAGCAGCCCATGGTGTCAAACATGGCCAAGAGATCTAGTAGGATCAGGAATGTTGAACATCCTGCATCCATCTCCCAGCAGAGATCATCCACCAAGGCCACCAACACCGTCTCAGTACCATAGCGGGGCTGAACCCAGACTGAAAAGGGTCAAGGAAACCGATTCTATCCAAATGCGCCTGGAGCTGCAGTGCCACTGCCCGTTCAATAACCTTCCCTAAAAAGGGAACATTAGAGATGGGTCGGTAACTGGCGAGTGTGTCCACATCCAAAGATGGCTTCTTCAGCAGGGGGCATACCATAGCCTCCTTGAGACTGGGTGACAATCTGGATCTGAGCGATCTTGTCTGCAAAGTAGATGGCAAACTCCTCACAGCGGGCCTGGGACAAGTCCCCATCCAGGCGGAGGGAGGTCCAGACTGACCAGCCCCCGCACCACGTGGAACAGCTCCGCTGGACGTGACTTTCCAGACGCTATGAGGGCAGCAAAGACCTCCTTCTTTTCTGTCCTCATAGCCTCAACATAGGACCACAAATGGGTCCTATGGAGAAGTCGGTCAGATTCAGAGCGAGTCCGACACCAGTGTCGCTCTAGTCTCCTCCCTGCCTGTTTCATACACCAGAGCCCCTCAGTAAACCAAGGGGCCCTGCAGTGACGAGACGGAGGGAGAAGATGTTTTGGAGCCACCTTGTCAATTGGCTCCCTCAGTAAGGTGTTCCAATGCTGGACAAGCTCATCAACAGAGTGGCCTTTGTGGTCTAAGGTTAACTCCCTCAGCACCTCCTGGAACCACTGCGGTTCCATCAGCCTCTGAGGGTGGACCAACCTAACTGGTCCATTCCCCTTCTGGAGGTGGTGCGCTGAAAGGCTGACCTGTAGGAGATAATGATCCATCCATGACATGGGTGTGACCCTCACATCCCCCACTAACAGATCACCCGCCTCAAGGCCAAAGCAGAAGATCAGGTCGAGGATATGCTCCCCACATGGGTCGGGCAGTTGACCACTTGGGACAAGTCCATGGTTGCCATGGCAGCCATGAACTCATTCTCCGCTCCTACAAGACCAGCGTCGACATGGGTGTTGAAATCCCCCAGGACCAAGGTCCTGGAGGAGTTCAGCGCCACCTCCGAGGCCAGCTCTGTTAGAGTGGCAAGAGATGCTGCCGGACAGGAAAGGGCCCGGTATACCAGCAGCACCCCAAGGTTGCCCCCAGTCAAATCAAACACCACGTGGAGGGTCTCAATACCTGGAATCTCCTGAACTGGATATCTCCTAACTGGCCATCCCTCTCTAAAAATTATAGCTACACCTTCCCCCTGGCCCCCCGTGCGGGGCTGGTGCTGCACAGCATACCCAACTAGAACGAGGTCTGCTAAAACCTTGATAATACAATTATCATTGTATTATCAATTTTATATATTTATATAAACCATATATATATAATAAAATTAACAATATATATTGTTATTTTTAACTACATATATGTTTTATAGTTATATATATTAGGGCTGAACTGAACAGTAAAAAAACATTTGCAAGTATTTTCATGTTTCTGAGGATTGGGCCCAAATGTTCACCCGGTCCTCAGTAAAGCAGCGGATTACTTAGTACTCAATAAAATACTCTGTATTTTGCAGAGTATTTTTACAAGTACTGAGTACCAAGTCTACTTATCCAGGGGCAGGATTCAGAGTCCCTATAAGGGGGTATATGCCCCTGGCTCCCCTTCTTGCCTGTTTCCTATTCCCCCTTCTCCTCCCTCACCCTTTCCCCCTTTGTTCAGTCAAGGATATACCGAGTACCGAGTGCTGTACCGGGTACTGGGCTGTACTCAGTTACTTGGTAAAACCAAGTTAAATATCTGAAGACTTGGTAAAAACTGATTAATCCTTCTGCCCATTCTCCAGAGTGTTACTAAAATGTTGGCTGAATGTAAGACAGTATGGAAAGCAGAGTGCCTATGAAGAGAGAGAAGAATTGGAACTGCACTTTCTGTGACAGGCAAATTAGCCACAAAGGGAGGTAAGTAGGTGGGTGGTATTCTGCATCACATATTGCTTTTGTAATTCTCCCCCCCACCTTTTGTATATTTGTGTATTTTTTTTTATGTTTTAAATTATGTAAGCTGACCCGAGCTGCCGTGAGGCTGGATGGGGTGGGGTAGAAATTACTAACTAACTAACTAACTAACTAACTAACTAACTAACTAACTAAATAAATAAATAAATAAATATAAAGTGGATGTCACATAATAGTCCTGTTCTAAATTCAAAGGGATTTTCCAGTCACATTCCTTCCATTCCTGTGAGCAGTACACAAATAGCATGATAGAGCACCTCTAGGTAAATCAATGGTACAAACACTAGGGCCTGTTACAAATAGACATAAATCTTAAATTCTCAGTGTGAATGATGCTGCAATGGGGTGGTCTCTCTCCTGCTGCACAGCACTATCTATGCAGCCAAACTCTAAGAATATAGTATCACCCTTTGAGGAACTCCTTCAGTCTTTGGTTGATATCCACCAACTCTGCTCCACTCAGCACTGGGACAGCTCCCAGAAACAGCCTGCACTCCCAAGGATTCTTCATCTTCAGCAGACAGCCTAGGTTTCCAGGCCCAAGACAGGCTAGCGATAACAGGAGTGCAGCCATCACAAATACCTGTAAGAAATGATCAGAAAACAGTTAAAAATAAATCTTCTAAGACATGAGAATGCAATGTTATCTAATTAACCTAATCAGGCAGTGGAGATGCACATACGGATGTGCATTTGTTTTAGTTATTATGAATAACTATAACTAAAAATATCATTTTATTTTTAGTTATTCCTAGAAACTAAAACCAATGGGCTAATAACTAGGGATGTGTGAACAACACTACACACACTACACACAAAATACACATATCTTGATTATGAGTATGAGACAGGGAAGGGGAGTTGTCTGCCCATGGGACAAGAGCAAAAGCAGGGCTCCCTCAGGATGGGAAAGAGGGAATGATATATTATTATATTTATTTTTATTTATTTTATTTTATAGATTTTTATCCCGCCCCCTCCTGCAATGCAGCTCGGGGCAGCTGACAACAATAATAAAAAACAATTAAAATCAATTAAAATATAAATATAAAATGCATCAATAAAACAGGGCTAAAAGACAGTAATAAATAAATAAATGGGCGGGGGATTAAAATCACCCCCCACCCTCCCTCCCAAAGGCCTGGGCAAACAGCCAGGTCTTACAGTTCCGCCGAAATGTCAAAAGGCTTGGGGCCAGGCGAGCTTCCTCCGGAAGGGAGTTCCACAGCCGCGGCCCTACCACCGAGAATGCCCGCTCCATCGTGGCCCCCCGCTTAACACGGGGGACCTCCAGGAGGGCACCCCCGGCAGACCGCAGGAGTCGTTCCGGGGCGCGAAGGGCGAGGCGGTCCCTAAGGTAAGAGGGGCCAAGGCCGTATAGGGCTTTATAGATCATTACTAGGACCTTGAACTTGGCCCGGCACACTATCGGCAGCCAGTGCAGCGCTCGGAGCACCGGTGTAATGTGCTCCCGGCGACCCGTCCCCGTAAGAAGACGGGCCGCCGCATTCTGCACCAGCTGCAGCCTCCGGGCCAAGAACAAGGGAAGCCCCACGTAGAGCGCGTTACAGTAGTCGAGCCGCGAGGTGACGAAGGCATGGATGAGGGAGGCCAGGTCCGGGCCAGAGACATACGGACGCAGCCTACGTACCAGATAAAGCTGGCGGAAGGCAGCCTTAGCGACTGCCTCCACCTGCCGCTCCAGCCGCAGGTCTGCGTCCAATATGACCCCCAGACTCCGGACCTGCTGAGCTACAGGGGGGCAAACCCCCCCAACCAGGGGGGCCACCACCCCCTTCGCCCTCCCCACCACCATCACCTCCGTCTTATCTGGGTTGAGCTTCAGTCTGCTCCGCCGCATCCAATCCGCCACGGAAGTGGTGTTGGCCAGCCCACTGGTGGCAGAATGCGGTTTGGATGTTCAGACGTTTGGTTCAAAACCCGAGTTCGGGTTTGGTTGTTCAGTTCGGCGGAGTTCAGTTCGGCTGAACTTGGCCGAACATTCGAAAATAGCGCTATCGATACTGATACCAATACCGAATTTGAAGATTTTTTTGGTATCATTATAATTTGGCCCTGAAACTGTTGGATTTTATTAGTGGTCAAAAACCAAAAATGAAAGTTTCACTGCCTTCTGTGCTAGGACCTGTTAGAGCTCTGGCTAGGCATCAGCAGAGTTTACACACAGCAAAAGGAAAATAGCTTGAATTCTCAGTAGCAACAGCTTAGAAGTAATCAACACCTTGGAGATTGTTTCTAGATTGAAAATAATCTACTTTATTGAGAAATACATTGTGATAGGAAAGGCCTATCCCTAGATCTTTCTATCTAGCTGCCACCAGCATGGTGGCCGGTCATGGTGAAGGTCAGAGGAAGAAGAGAGGAATGAAGAAAGGTCAGGAAGAAGGAGGAAGTCCAGTAGGAGCTTCCTGGGCACATCCCACCTGAGAAAGGGAACGGAGGCTTAGAAGAAGAGATCAGAAAGGTTAAAGTGACACACAGACTAACTCACTATCTCTACTCCCAATGCCCCTAGTGCTCATTAGGGTTTGTTGGTGCAAAAGGTTGATGTCATCTGGAGCTGTTTCTCCAACAGAAACAACCCCTGGTCTCTACCCGTGATGCCAGGAAGTCTGTTCCTCAGCTGTCTCCCCCTTCCAGTCGTGTTTTTCCTGACCAAAGTCATATTTTTCCCATCCCCGAACTCATCCCAACTCACCCAAACATGACCGAAGTGTTTGGCCATTTTCAAGTTCGGTTCAGATGTTCGGTTCAGACGTTCAAACAGACCGAGTTTGGTCCGAACTCCGAACATCCAAACCGCATTCGCACATCACTACTAATAACTAACAAAAATAACTAAAACTAAAAACATTTTATTCTTAGTTAGTAGTACACACTGGCTCCAGGCTGTCTACCTTTGATAGTAAACAAGAATTCAGAAGAGGGTCAGAAAGGAGTTTGAAAGTCAAGCACAGAATGAGTGACATCTCCTCTGTCCAATTGCCTGTGACAGCTGCCTTGTGGGACAAAAGAGATTCCCTTTTATAGGTCTTTCTTTGCACAGGCTGCTACCAATCAGGATGGCTTGGGTGTGGACATGGTGAGTCGTTCTCAGCTAGTAAGCTCGTTTTGCAGACTCCTTTGCTCTCTCTATGTCTGTGTGTGTGTTCGCACACTCTGTTCTGAAAAGCCTACTACTCACAGCAGTACAAAAACTGTTTTATATCTCATCCCCTCCTAGTCCATTCCTTTCCCTTGTATTTCTGAGCATTGTTCATTGTCTTTGTGAGGGTGAAATCACACATACCTCTGCTAAACTCCGTGTGGACCCAGAAGCTCTATAATCAGCCGTGGATGGTTCCCCAGATCGCTGTGGTGTGTGAGAGAGGCACTCTGATTTCCAGGTGCACTTTAAACTCAGATCAGATGTTTAGCTCTTATCTATTTTTGATATCTGAGATTAAAGCAGGGCTGGAACTTGGAGCATCTCACTCACATGCAACAGCAATCAGGGGATCATCTGGCATGATTATACAGCTTCCGGGGCGCCACGGACATCAGAGTTTGGAAGAGTTATGTGTGAGTTCACCCTCCTAAGTCCTTGTCTGTCTGTGTAATAGTTCTTTGTCTGTCTGTATAATAATATTGTACGATGCTACAGTACATCACAGTATGTGCGCACAACACTACACACAATACACATATCTTGATTATGAGTATGAGACAGGGAAGGGGAGTTGTCTGCCCATGGGACAAGAGCAAAAGCAGGGCCCCCTCAGGATGGGAAAGAGGGAATGATCAAGGAAGTGGTGTTGGCCAGCCCACTGGCGGCAGCCCATTGTCCAATATTAAGCGCATGGCATTTTTCACATGTCAGCAGCAGAAGCACATGCTATTATCAGAGGAGGAGGCTGCTGCATGAGTGCTGAATGATAGTCCTGCAGTTGTGTAACAGGCTCATCGCCAGCCTGGTACTAGCAGAAGTGGCCCTGGAGTGGGGGGAAAGTGCAGGATCCAGCATACCCTTTTCAAACTTGCAGCAGGTAGGCTTAGAAACTGTGATGTGGGTGCTCTGGTGAATTTGTTGGGGGTGATTCTGTCAGGGGAGGATCCACATCCCCTGTTTCACAGACTTTGCCCCCCCCCACCACCACCACCACCACTGAGAGCAGCAACATTGCAGAGTGACAGCTAGGTGGAGCCACAGCAGCAGCCCATGATGCCTGGCTCGCTGGCTGTCACTTTGCACAGCTGACTGGCACTTCCCTCAGGAGCACCCCCATCAGCTGTTTGGTGAGCAGGTGTCATGCAGCAAACATCTCATGGGGGGACAGAAGCTCCCCACATCAGCTGTTTGGCAGGGAGTTCACACACCAAATGGCTCATGGGAGGCCCAGGATCGCTCCCCATCCAGCTGTTTGGTGGTAACTCTTCCCGGGCACAATCTTTCTGTTCCACATTAGCCCATAAGTCCTGTCCCATGTGGACAGTTCCTCAGGCCACCCCCAGGTGTGGAGGGACCTGTGCTGGCAGCCTCCATGCCCGGGTTAAGGTTTTAGAGCTACATGTTTGAATAGCCCTCACTGCCAACATGAGGAGTGAAAGCTGCATTAGTTAACCCGGGGTGGGTTGGGGAAGTGCCTCACTGCCTCATCTATTTTTACCCATTGACTCTAACACAATAAGGATTTCATGTAAACAATTTGACTCTTAGGGTAAGACCACATTCACACCTGACAGACTGTGCAGATTTTGGCTCCGGGTATGATTCCAGAAGCCAAAACATGTGTGAGGTTTGTCTGGTGCGAAAGCTGCCCCTCGCCCGCTGACTGTTCCAGTGATCGCCCGGAAGAGTGCAGGGCAGGGAAATCCAGCTCTGCACTCTTCCGGGTGATCACCAGCAAAGCTGCGAGGGTGGTGGCTTTTGCACCAGACAAGCCCCACTCATGTTTTGGCGTCCCAATTCATTCCAGGAACCATAATCTGAGTGGAACCACACGTGTGAATGTGCCCTAAGTGCCAATCAATCATGAGTGAAGAAGAAAAGAATATATTTAAAATTATTAGAATATCAAGCAAGTGATTTAAAAAAAAATAATAATAATATCTGCACATCCTTGCTTCTTCAGCTCTTTGCTTATCCCTTCAAATGACCACTAATTATACAGAACATTTTTCTACCTCACTCTTTGAGATTCAGTCTTAAAAATGACTAGTATGTGGTAACATAGACATTACAATAAACCTACTTTTTCTGTTAAGACAATTTCTTATTATTAAAAACATATTATTTGCTAGCGGGAATATGCTCACTTATTGTTTCCCTTTATTTATTCATGTCATACGTCACCATGGAGTTATAGCGCAATTTCAGATGTTACGATACCACGGTCAACCACGGTCAACCCTCCGTGGTGGCTGCAGTACCGTAATATCTGTTGGGCCCAAAAGAGATTCCCACCAGATGTTCACCCCCAGCGGGAATCTCTTTGACCACGCTTTTCACCCTCTGGCTGCCTGGAGCTCTGGAAGCATGGCCAAAGAGATTCCTGCTGGGGGTGAACACTTGGAGGGAATCTATTTTAGGCCCAACAGATGTTACGGTACCACAGCCACCACGGTGGGGTTCACCGTGGTTCACTGTGGTATTGTAACGCCTGTTACTGTCCCACAGCCCGGAATCAGCAGATGGTACCATCTGTTACCGCCGCCGATTCTGGACTGTGGCCCAGACCCCGGGAGGCGGGGCTGTGCAGCCACACGTTGCGCCGCACAGCCCCACCCCCTCCCTGATCCCCCTCCGGAATCAGCCCTCATGTCTGTTGACCAACCGATCTGATTCTGGAGGGGGATGAAGAATTGACCACACACTGTGTCAAGAAGGAAGGCTGGCACGTCTAAAATCACCCACAGTTTAAGTAAATGTAATATTTTTAAAATTGCACAGAGACAACCTTTGATTTTACAGCAGAAGAAAAGAAATAGGTAGAAGGTAAAGGTGAAAACAATGCTTCTGCAACCAGGTATTTGCAGATCCTGATTTAAAGATCAGTGACAGTTTCCCTCCTTAGATTTTGCTCACCTATGATGCTAACACACAAATAGTTCTTTCCAAATTAGGAAGGGGGGGCGGGGCGGAAGTGTGAAAACACCCCTTTCCTCACTCCACATTCCAGGACAAGCTGCAAGTGTGGACTTTGCCTACTCTGGAGCAAGCATGAGGCAAACCCCACTCTTTTATAGAGGAGCAGCGCACCCCAGTTTTCACCCTGCTGCTACAATGCTCTTGCACTGGGATGAGCCATCGTCCACATTAGCAGCTTGCCCTGGATTTCTGGAATGTAGGGCAGGGAAGAGGAAAACTTCGGAACATCCACATTCCCCCGACTGTTCCGCCTAATCTGGAGTGAGCCACTAGTAAGGAAGCACCCTGTGATTAAGAAAAGAGGAAATCCCTGTTAATGAGTCAAATGGTAATAATGATTTGTTTTGTTTTTAGAAATGTCCCCATATGAAAGGATACCTGAGGTGAGCACATGCAAAATGTAGCTTGATGCAGCCTTTTCTTCATAACCAAAATAATATTTTTCCCACCACTGCATACACCTCAGTCATCATAACTTTGAGCTTCTTTTTTTAGATAGTACTGTCACACTCTGAAAGTTTTCCCAACAGAGACTTTGCAGGAGTTTGTTCAGCTTCCCACAGAGTAGACACAATTGGTAGAAAACACTTCATTGAAGAAGTGTCACGTATTATATGTGTATGATTAGAATTCTGCTGCCATCATGAGTATTTCCCCTTTATAACAAGACAGAGACATTAGCATATGGATTGTTGTCATGACAAATTTTAGTTGGAAAAAATACCCACACCACTTTCATATTCTTCATAGCTATCTCTCAAAATATCAGATCACAATGTACTTACTAATTGATTGTTATGCATTAAAATGAACTATTCAAGTCAAAGATTGATGCTGATAGGCATTTATTGCAGATAAATGTTCTATGCATTCACTGAAGTTATCAGCCACAACAGGATGCAAGCTTCATTTTAAACCACAGTCCTTGTGGGTTTATTTTCCTTTTGCAAACATCAGATTCACATATGAGGGAGCTATTTCCAGAGGACACACACACACACCCCATTAACTTTTCCTGTCCTGCTCCTGAATCTTTGTGATTCTAACTGAGTGATTACAATTTCTATTACATTTTGAAAGTGAGGTTCAGGGAATGCTGAACAGCCTTATTCAGACCACAGGAGCAGGAGGGAACAGGTGATTTATCTCTAATTACTCTATTTCATCTGGTTTTACTAGTTGTGGTTCTTGGCGGACAGAGCTATCTTTGCTTGGATACCTGGGAGATGGACACTTTCCCTTTTTGCTTGGCTAAGAGCAATAAAAATTGGGCAAGCCCTATATTGATAGAAACTGATTGACTGGCATTGATTGATTGCTTCGATGAGAGGGAGATACTTCTAGCAACTCCTCAGTACTGCCACAGTCTAGTTTTTCCCCAGAAAACCAAGACAATGGGTGTTTTTACACACACATTTCTCCTGCATGTTTGCTGAAGAAGTTAACTGCATGTTTCCTGAACTTTCTGGGTAATTTCAGATGTACCGGGCCCGGAAACCCGCCACACTGAAAAATGAACTGGGATCCATTTTGGATCCCGGTCAGGAATCAGTCTGGCCATCCTTTAGACGTGCCGGCCTGATTCCTACTGCAGATTGGGGAGGGGGCGAGGCTGCATGGCGTGGTGCACAGCCCTGTCCCCCCGCGCTCCTCTCCCCGCCAGGAGACGGGCGGGCGCAGCAGCCAATCCGGCCGCTGCGCCCAATCCCATCCTGTGGTCAGGACCACGATCCAGCCGGGCTGAAGGTAACAGACATTACTTTCAGCCCATCACAGATCTTGGCCAATGCGACCACGGTTGGGGCCCAGTTCCACCATGATTCTGGACCTCCAGGAAGCCAGAGGTCCAGAATCATGCTCAATTTGATTCCCGCCAGTGATTCACTGGGGTGAACATCTGGCAGGAATCAAACAGACGTAACGGTACAAATGGCCACCACAGGGGATTCACTGTGGTTGACCGTGATATCATTACGTCTGAAATTACCCATAGTGTGTCTAAATCACTCACCCAGATCTTAAACATCCGGCTCTTTGAACTTCTGCGTAGAACTTCTCCCAGAACTTTTGTGTGTAAAATGTTCTCCTGGTAAATTGCTTTGCTCCAGGCAGCTGTGGTCACTTGGTTTCTATGGCAGCCTGTCACATCTACAGCTGTGACTACTTTAGGCTGCCTCAGGGCAGTGTTTGTGTGAATAATGCATCCAGGAACTGTCGCAGGGCAGTGTGTGTGTGAAAAATGCATCCGGAACTTACTTGTGGACTTGTAAACCCAGAAGATTAAAAAATCCGGAACTTTAAGGTGTGTGTAAAAATGCCCAGTATAGGAAACACATCACTGGTTACTGTTTAATGTTTATATTTCCTTTTCAGAGTGTGGTCTCTAAGAAAATTTCCAACTCCATTAATGGCCAGTATCTTCTTTCTTTTTATAATTACCAATCAGCATCTGACAACAATATGGTACTGACATATCACTTACCTTATTGTTCATTTATGTATCTCCTCAGGTCAATGGAAAAAGGTGAGATTTCCATAATTCTGTTCCGAGACCTTTAAGCACCTGTTAATACTTTGTTCTTTAATAACTGATGGAATCAACTTAAAGACATTGCAAAGCACACACTGCAAAGAGGTGTGCTGAGACTCAGGTGGTAGAGTGCATGCTTTGCATGTATAAGGTCCTAAATTCAATCCCCAGCATGCCTGGATGAGACTGCTTCTGGAGATCTGGATTTGGAACCCTGCTGCCATGTCAGGTTGTGACAATACTGGGCTTAGATGGACCATTGGTCTGACTCAGGGTGAAAACAGACATGATGCTAACCATCCTTTAGCCACCCTTGGTGGTTATTTATGCATATTGCAGGGCTGTATTGGTGCCCTGTGCAGCCCTGAAACATGCATAAATGAACACCAAGGGTGGTTAGCGTCATGTCTGTTTTCACCCTCAGTTAGGCAGCTCCTTATATCCTTGGTGTCAGCAGCATAAAGAGTTTCAGGGTCACTCACAGTAACGGTTTTCCCTCCTTGGACATTATCACCCATGGTGATTCTCATGACTCTGTACTTTAACCCTGGTAATTCAGTATTTATGTGAAATTACAACAAACATTTATCAGGAGATAATTATGAGCTACATACTACCAAAACTCTGATGGCATTCAATTCTACAACTTTCTTTAAAAGACCGTGATGGAGGTGTTTCCCTGCAGTTTTGGCTCAGTCTAGAGATACTGAAAATGATGCTGGTAAGAAGAGGAAAGAATACTGGGAAAATGGCAAATATTCCATCTTTTTTTTTTTCCCTCAAGACAGACTTCACCACAGTGATGTATTGTTTTATCAGCTTAGGCCTGGATTAGATAACTGTACTGTTACCTGGACCTATCATTGCTACTCACTCAGAAAATGTGTGTTTTGAGTAATTTCTGAGGAACTGAACTGGCTGCTACTAAAGTCTCCGTTTTTATGACAATGGGTAAACAGATGGCAGGACGACTCTCCAATCCAGCCTGGGGTGGGAAACCAAAGCTGACACGACCCGGGTCAGGGAGGGGTACAGAAAAAATGTGCCGCCAGCTCGAGAGCCATCCTGTTGCCCACACAGCCCGGGTAGGGCAGGGAGCTCAACAAACCTGCTCCCAGCCCCCCGCCATGTCAGACAGATTGCAAACATGGCAAAGATTGCATCTTCTCTCTCAGATGAATGTATCTGCCCATCTATCATCAAATTGCCAGTGACTTTTTAGACTCCTCTTTGCTGCTGGATGCTCGGCAATCAAGAGCAGCCAGGAATATAACCACTGTTTTATCTGTTTAGGGCTGGATTAGGGAACTGTACTCTTACCCATTCTCTTTCCAGTCATGGCACTCGGCCATGAAAACCCCTCCCCCAAGACATGTATGATGGGGCCGAACAGACATGTCAGCCCATGTTGGTCCGCATGGGCAACCTTTAGCCCAGCCTGTGACCATGGAGATTTTCCAAGGACACAACCCAGGTTAGACACCTACCCACTCCAGAGAAGTCCTGGGCTAACATCTGGCAGAACCTAAATGGACATACTAGTGGGTCGCCGACCACAGCAGGCCATGGCCACATCTGTTTTTACTCATTCTCTTTCCTCTCCATTTTTTGATGATCCTTGGTTCTTTTTAACTAGCATGTAACATACCTTAAGACAATGTAGAAATGTGCACTCTATATGTGAATTATAGTGGTCTGTTTGTAAGAAGGTATGTAGATAAATAGGTGCACATATACAGTCGACACACACAGAAAAAGAAAACATGTTGATTTCAATAGAAACTCAATTCCTGCATTATAAATAGCCTTCAAGGATGATGTGCACAGGTCTGGTCATCTTATCTTAAGGATATTGTTTCCTTGGAAATGGTGCAGGACAGAGTAGCAATGCAAAGATACTACTAAATAAAATATATTGTAAAAGAAAGATATTCAGGGATTTCATCAAGATTGCAAGGTAACAGAAGTTCCAAAAGAAGAAAGATTACTAACATAATGTAAATAAAGGTAAATTGTTTATGCCAATAATAAGCTTAAATTTCATGGGAGTGAAATCTGAAAATTAGAACCACACAGAAAATGCTAGAACAATTTTAAGTATAATTTTATAAACATACGGACTAAATTATAAAGGGGAAAAAATAATCAAAGCAAAAGATATATGTGAATTCCCAAGACCATACATTTGTTTGTGTAAAGGGAGGGGACTGAGGAGTGTGGTAGAAAAAAGAAAGAATTTGTTTAAACAAAATAAATAGGCAGGTAAATTGAACCAGATGGTCTTTCCCACTTGGTGGCATAATTTATGTTCTTGGAACCTACTAAGCCTAAAGATGATTCAGCAGACAAAAACTTTCCATTCCTCAATTGCCAATTGTTGATGTTCCTGGCTTAGTATGCCTCCTCGTCCATCTCCAGAAATTACAGAACATAAAAACACATCTCACCTAACTTCTTACATAGACGGAAACACATATGTCACTGAAAGAGGTAAAACTTCACCCATTCTCTAACGCTTCCAATCTTTCCTACCCTATCCCTTATCCCACCTCCCTCAAAGTGTGAAAGTTGTGAAAGTTGAGTTAAAAATCAAGAACTACACTCAAGGGGTGAAAGCTGTAAAAGTTAAGTTAAATCTTAACTAACAATTAACCAAGGACAGGACTGTCACTTTCAGCATAGCCCTGTGTAAGGTGGGGTAATGAATAGGATACACCACCACCTTAAGTGTAGTCCAGGATGCATTTTTTACTCAAACACAATTTTTAAGTCACATTTCGCTCCCTGCTTCTTCTTGCTCAACGGAAGTGGTCATTTGTTGTTGCATGCCAGTAGCAGTTTCTGAAACTCTTTGTACTGGCTCATTGAAAAAGGAAAAGACTTCACCCTTCCTACCCTTCCATGCAGGGGTGTAGCTAGATTGGAATGGACCCTGGTGCCGACCATGAAATGGGCCCCTTGTCCTACCCCCACCCCTGCCCCATATGAGATACATATCATTCTGCATGAATTGTGGAGCCCACCCCCCCCCCC
>QEPC01000452.1:389180-401612 GCA_003113815.1 Sphenodon punctatus | reverse complement strand
CCTCTTATTCCATCCCTGATTCCCTTCCCCTGTTTTAAGTTTTGGATTTATTTAGAGTAGGAATATTATTAGATTGATTTTCATTTCAGTTTTGTACCCCTCCCTGTGTTCTTTGTGTTTCCCCCATGTAATGTTGTATATATAGATAGATAGTTATTAGATAAACAGTTACTACATAGATATACATAGTAGTAGTTATAGAGATAGATAGAGATACAGTGTGTTTGTAGGACAAGGCCTTTGTAGTTAATAATTAGGATATTCCATTTAGTTCAATAGGTTTTAGAATAGTTAATAGCAGTTAGATTTAGTATAGAGAGAGAGAGAGAGAGAGATAAAAAAAGAATCAGCCACTCCAGCCCAAAGACCCACCATCAGGGTTCTGGGCCCTACATTACTGGCAGGGAGGGCTGTGGCTAATATGTATCTAGAAGCTGCCAGCCTGGCACTCTAGCCCCAGGACCCACCGTCATGGGTCTGGGGCCATCATTCCTCACACAGAGACGATGTAATTCCAACGCACCAAGAAACAGCCACTCCAGTCCCAGGACCCGCTGTCAGGGTTCTGGGGCCAAGTTACAGGCAGGGAGGGCTGTGGCCAATATGTAGCTAAAAGCTGCCAGTCTAGCCCCAGGACCCACCATCATGGGTCTGGGGCCATAATTCCTTGCACAGAGAGCAGATTTTCCAAAGCATCAATAAACAGCCAATCCAGGCCCAGGACACGCCGCCAGTGTCCTGGGGCCAAGTTACAGGCAGGGAGGGCTGTGGCCCCAGACCCATGACCCAGCGTCATGGGTCTGGGGCCATCATTCCTCGCACAGAGAGCTGATTTTCCAATGCATCAAGAAACAGCCACTCCAGCCCCAGGACCCACTGCCAGGGTCTGGGGCCAAGTTACTGGTAGGGACGGCTGTGGCCAATACCTAGAAGCTGCCACTTTAGCCCCAGGACGCATTGTCATGGGTCTGGGTCCATCATTCCTCACACAGAGAGCCTTTTTCCAAATGCCTGAACTGAACAGGACTGAACCGAATGGCCAAACCCGAATGCAGCAAACGAACCAAATGGCCAAACCAACCGGGTGAACCAGACCGAACCGAATGACCAAACCCAAATTGCAATCTGTTCGCCCATCCCTACCTGTTATCTAATCAATTATCCATATAACTATTCTAATCTAATCTATATTTCTATAATATATATCTATATATAATGTACAGAGGGGAAAGGTTTAGGGAAAGGGAGAAGGCAAAATGTAGGGTGTTGGTATTGCAAAGGTATTGCTGGTAATACAATGAGGGCTAGGGAGGGGGGTTTTTGTGCAAGCACCACAGTTCTATAAACACAACCTGACAAGCAGAGCTCTCACAGAACGGAGAGAAAAAGGTTGGCCCTCCCATTATGAAGGGTTGAAGTGCCCTCCCCCAGACCCCCTCTGATTGGTCGTGGGAGGCAGCAGGCATTGAGCAATCACAGAGTGCTATGAGACTGCTTGGGCTTGCTTGTACTACTCATTGGCCAGCAATACATCCATCAGATACTGATGAGCTGCTTGCCCCTCCCAACACAGGCACAGTTCAAGAGTTCAACCCTGTTTAGGGCTCCGATATGTCTTCTCCCTTCTCCCCTCTCCACACTTTCCCTCAAAAACCCAACTGCCACAGCACTAATAATGACAACAATAATGATGTTGTCATTTTTGTTCTTGTTCTCAATTGTTTTCGTTATTCCAATAACGAAAATGACAATTTTTATTATTGTTACTTGCAATAACGAAAACGACATGCACACCCCTACTACCCACAAGCTCCATGCAAGACCACAGCAAATGGGCAGGTCCGTCCACACTCCTCCCCTCCCCCCATCCCCTCTGCTCCTCCGTACAGTTGCGGTCACTCTTCAGATGCCCTAGACTGCTAGATGAGGCTCGGGGTAATTTAGAATGTGATGAGATCACAGTCAACCACCCCGAATCACAGTGGATTCAGGTTGGTAGCTGTGATCCCATGCACGTCAGTTTGAGCCCTGCCATATGTACATCACAGTCAATCTCTGGCGGGGGTCAAAGCTAACCACGGCCAGCCCCAGTCCCAGAACCGTGGTTAGTTTGAACACGATCCATGATGGGCCAAAAGTAACGTTGTCTGTTACCTTGGCCCATCATGGATCATGGCCGTGACCGTGGTATGGGATTGGGTGCAGTGGCAGGATTGGCTGCTGCATCCGCTGTCTTCCCAAGGGTGGGAGGCCAGTGGAGCGTGGGGGGCAGGGACATGTGGCCGCACGCTGCACCGCACGGCCCTGCCCCCTCCAAGATTCCCCAGCATGATGGAAGCCAGCATGTCTAAAGGATGACCAGCTTCATCACTGACAGATCCGAGACAGATCCCTGTCCAGGGTTCAACGCATTGGGCCTCTGGGCCCTGCATGTCTGAAATTACCCTCTGTGGTGTTGAACATGAGCATGTGTCCAAACAGATGGGGATATGAGGCAGCTGCATGGACTCCCAAGCCCCCCAACACATTACCCCAAATTTGCCCAGACATGTCCACACAGCATGTTTCACACTTGAAGTGTCCAGGGTGGTCCCGGAGTGAACATCTGGCAGCCTCATGACACACAAGCAGGTGAATCTGGAGCTGTAAGCTCTCAGGTAGGGACCGTGTCTATCTTATTCTTTGTAAAGCACCAGGTACATCACTGGTGCTATATAAATGCTAATAAATAATAATAATAATAATAATAATAATAATAATAATAATAATAATTAATGGGGGTGGAAAGAGGCAACATCTCATGTGTCAACACCCTATCATGTGGGAGACAGGAAAGGATCGTTGGTTATAATTCTTTATCAAGATTCTGAGAATTCCTGCTATGGAACTGGTCAAAAAAGAAAGTGTAAAAAGTGTTATGTCTTTTCATGTTGTTTGCTGTTGAAAATGGGATCAGCTCCAGTGATATCAATGGAGTTGTGCCTATTATATAACCAGTAAAAATAGCCTATAGTGGAAGCTGATTTTGTATCATGAATCCTTATCTTGAAATTTTTCAATTTTGTTTATTCATCTATCAGAAAATAGATAGATTTGATAAAGACAAAAATGAGATTTTTGAAAAATATTTGTCCGGAAGCAGCTACCCACATTTTTGCCAGAAAGATCAGCTGCAAAAAAACCCCAAAAAAAACCCTACTGATTTGTACAGAAAGAATTGGAAGAATATGAGTTGAAAATTAAATCACAGAAAGGTTAATTTGCTAACTTTTGTGAAATGCGTTTTCTTGCTATTTTTGTAGTGATTCAAATTCCTCCTTCTAAATCTTCTGATAGCATCAGTAATTGTGATCCCTTGGAGTGAACCATATGGCCTTCACTTTCTTTGCCTTGTACAAGCATTTATCCCTTTTGTAGATAAAATGATACTTTCTGCATTCTGCAGTTGAGTTTCCAAACCTATGTTTAATTGGCATTTATGCCCTATTGAAGCTGATATAACACCTTATGAAGAGGCGAGATGCCATCCTGACAGATGGATAGGAGTATAGGTGTGAGGCGTGCCAGAGAACAGTATTGCATTGGGGTTGTGTGTTAAGGGCTGGATTTCCATCCAGGAATATTGAAAGGTCAGTATTGTTGTTACCTTATGCAGATTGTTGTTACCTTATGACAAGGGAATGTGTCATCTCTACTCCAGTTTGGAACTAGATTATCTCTGAGAAATAGATTCTAAAACTATATTAGGTGAGCTTTTGGCTTTCTGAAGTCCTAATCACAGGAATAAAGAGATGTCACCTCCTCCTGGAGCTTTGCTATGGGCACTGATGAAACTCATCCAAAATATTTCCGCAAAGCAGCTGAGCTTCCTGCCAAAAGCCAGTGTTTGACCTTCCATAAGTTTCTACAACACAGAAGCCTGCCTGATAAACTGAGATTTAGCTGCATTTTACACTATTGTGTAATCAGTTAAATCTGTTATAGAAACTAAATAGGGATGAAATATCACCTTCTTTCATTATCCCTAAATAGTTCACAAATTAAACTGAACTACAAATGAGGAAAAAAATGTCTCTTTGAAGAAACCATATGCTTTGTGTTTTAAAGTACTTGTGATAACATGGTGGAATAGTTAACATACAATGAATGCCATCTGCTGACTAATACAGAGTATTTGCAAGGGCAAATAGTCCTGATAACTGTGTTTGCTAAATGACTCTACAACTTAATTCAACAGGATTTGGATGCCAACTGGACTTAGTCCAATTTCTCTCCCCCCTTTTAAAAATGTTCTTTAGGTGCTAGAGTTTGACATTCAGACTAATTAGGACTGATTACAAGGTAACTGCTGAGAGGTTAAATTTCATGTTACATTTAATACTCTAGTATTATCAAATTTACATTAAACAAATGAAAAAATAATTAAAACAGGTCATGGTGTCGTCAGTATTGTTTAAATTTATGAAGTTATTGGTTGAAGTTGGCATAATGATCTAGGTGGCAATTTATTTCTTAAGGAGGTCCGATCCTAGTACACCTATTGTGGTGCTCACCTTAAAGCTGGTGTGGAGACTTGTGTAACAGGCAGATAAAAAGACAGATATGAATTATTCTGTGTGTGGAAGCTTTACACTATCTAGCTATTGAAGTGTACACAGTAAACCAGGTTCTTGAGAAAACTTTAAAATTACAATAATTTTAGAAGGGGAAAAACTTTTCTGTTTAGTCACAGCAAATAACCCACACAATTCCCTGTAGGAGGTGATATATCATGTAAATGAAGTGGAAACTTTTAAAGGTAAAGGATTGAAAGAGAGACTATTAATTTGCCATTACATTACTCAAATATTAAATTGAGTAGAAATAGAAAAGCGGCTTTTAGCTCATAGGTAGAGCTGCAACAGGTACTAAAATGTGTACCTGTGGGTAATGGCCAAATTTTCGGGCACCCCATTGGGTACCAGGCTCCTCAAGGACCATTTGGGTGCCCGATGCCTGAAAGTACATGCATTACCCAGAGAAACTGACAATCCCAGCAGTCCCAGCCGAGACGTGTCAGTTTCAAAGGCTAGAAAGTGACAGGTTCTGGCCCAGGACACTTTATCTGGCTCTGCAGCTGTCCTAGCTGGGGCCTGTCACTTTCAAAGGCCAGCCGGTGCAGCTGAGCAGCCTGTTGGATCCCAGACCCATTCAGGCATCCATGGTGCCCAAACAGGCACTGGTCGATTTGGGCACCCCAGCCCAGATTAGGTTATGTAGAAATTGTTCCCTTCATCAAAGAAGTGGGGATACTTACTCTGTTGATAAAAGGCTACCCTAGGAAAGTTATAGAAGTAGGATTTCAGAAAGTCCTACAAAAAACCAGGGATGAACCACTACAGCCTAAAGAGAAATGTAAATCTGAGAGGCTGGTATGCTGTTTAACATATGATGATACTTATGCATTAAGGATTAGAATTAATAAACATTAGCATATTTTGAATACTCTACCTATGTTTAAAGAATGTCCCATGTTTGCCTATAGGAGAACTAAAAACATCCAAGATAGGGTTATACATAGGGTACTTTCAGACATGACGCTAACCACCCTTTAACCACCCTTGGTGGTTATTTATGCATGTTGCAGGGCTGCATAGGGCACCAATGCAGCCATGCAACATGCATAAATAACCACCAAGGGTGGTTAAAGGGTGGTTAGCGTCATGTCTGAAAGTACCCATAGTGATTTTTGCTATGGTAATAGAGAAGAGGCTCAGGATTCCACTTTATGGAATACTTCCAGGCCAGAGGAACATTTTCCCTGTAGTAATGGTTTTTTTTGCTCCTTTACTAGAAGAATGAAGTTTTTCATAAATCCAATGGGTGGAAGAAAATATTATTTAAAACAGTTCACCGCATATTCAACAGCGCTTGTAATATATGTCATTTCTTGCTCTTGTAACAAACTTTATATAGGGAAAACAATAGAAAAAGGAAGATACGTATTAGGGAACATAAGAGTAATATGAAAGAAGGTGTGCCCTTTGTTCATCATTGACATGGGACATAAAAACACAGATCTAAAATTCTGGGCAATAGAGAATTATTACTTTTGGAGGGGATAATAGGAAAGAATATTGCTCAGAAGAGAGGCATTTGTATCTGTAAACGGAAAACCCTTGCCCCGTGTGGATTGAATGAGGAGTTAGATTTCATTCTTTTGTTGTAAGTGCTCTCCCTGATTGGGCTTGTTATGTTGTAGGCTACACAACCATTCCCCAGTCTATATGAAGGACTATTAGAATGATTGGTTGGGCTGAGAGATTGTTTTAGTAACTTGGGCCACATTAAAAGCAAAAAAGAGGACATGCTTTAGGATTAATGTCTTTGGTATTGGGTATAGGAGTATAGATTTTTACTTAATATAAATGTAATGATACTAGTTTTGTTGTTAAATGAGGCTTATGAAACAATTCTATCTATCAATGAGAGATAACTAAGGCGGCATAGTTGATTGACAAATTGGGTGAGTTTATTCACCTATATATAGGAGATCTGTGGTTCACCAGCTTTACTGCCATATTGAATACTTGGAAGCTGTTTTGCAGACCTGTTTTTTAAAATGTGGAAAATGTGGTATGTATCTCTATGTATTTTTGGTTTATGATTGACTGTAGTTTTTAGCCTGTAGTTTTTAGGCTGTGGAGATACACCCCCCTCTCCCTTACTTACCTGTCAGCAGTGTTTGGGGCGAAGCTGGTGACCTGAAAGGATAAAGGACTACTGTTGTCCATGGCTGGGCTGAGCGGGTGTCCAGAGGCTGTGGAGATACACCCCCCCTCTCCCTTATTTACCTGTCAGCTGTGTTGGAGCAGTGTTTGGGGAGGAGCTGGCGACCTGAAAGGATAAAGGACTACGGTTGTAAATGGCAGCTCCGTAGGTGCACACCAGAGCTGCGCACCAAAAGACAGCGTCTACAAGGGTGCGCCCTTTTGCGCGCCCTTCGGCGCGCTTTGGAGTAGGAGTCTAGGTCCTTTGGTCCCATATTACCTGTCCTTTGCTTGCGGCAGCCGTTGGGCTTTGCAAGCATTAGTTGGGCCAGGCGACGCAAACTGTCAAGCTACTGCTTTCCTGTGTGGGGTTAGAGCTTGGGAAATCATCAGGCCAGTGAGCGGATTGTGAGTCGAGGGGCACCAGCTGAAGAAGCTGCTCCCAGGAGCAGAGGCCGTACGGTGCTGCCTACAGATGGATAGGAAGAGAGGCCATGATTCCACCTCCCTCTCGCCAGATGGGGATTTGCCTTCCAAAATTACTAAGAGCCTGGCGGCCAAAGAAGTAAGTGACTGTTTCCCTACTCAGAATCATTTTTCAGTCTTAGCGGATCTGGAGGAGGACATTGGAACTTCCCTGGGTACCTCCCCACGGGCAGCTATCTCCTCCTTTTCTCCAGGGTCACTGCCTGCTCAGGGGTCTGGGAATAAGCATGTGGATTCATGCATTGACTATCTGTGGTGTCAAACAAGATTAATAGCCAGGACAGTGGGTGCCCTTTTTTCAAGTATAACAGATCCTGACAGCTCTGTTAATAAGGTCAAACTCCAGTTGCGTGAAGTGGTGAGCAGACTGGAGGATTTGGCCCATCATTTCCCGAAATTATCATCATCTGAGGAGACTTATCTGAATCAAAGACCTTTTGTGCCAAAGCAGAGTCCTTCCAGACTCCCTGTCCACTCTCCCCGTAGGCGAGCTGAAATTTGTGAAAAGGAGATCTATTTGTATATAGGGCTGGATTCGGACGGTACCTATCACCCTTGGGACAATTTGGACAACTTTGTTAGTAATCTTTCCTTTTTACTGGGCAATCCAGTTACGCCTTCTT
Organism: Sphenodon punctatus; assembly: GCA_003113815.1. Lineage (NCBI taxonomy): Eukaryota > Metazoa > Chordata > Lepidosauria > Sphenodontia > Sphenodontidae > Sphenodon > Sphenodon punctatus. Next base: position 393,754 of record QEPC01000452.1, on the reverse strand, counting down.
ATATTACTAATATTGGTAGATCTTCCCAGGGGACTTGGCTTTTTAATTTGAAGGTCTCCTTTTCTAGCAAAGTTTGGGTTAAGGAACTATTTAAGGCACGGAAATATTTATTAAGCAGGGGTATTTCTATTGATCAAGTTTTGACTTGTAAGAAATGCCCAGATATAGGGGAGAATAAATCCAATCATCTCCCATGACCTTTCTCTTCACCTAACTTAACACCTATTGGTGTTAGGATATTAGCTACACCTAGATTAATTGCCTTAACAGAGGCCAAGGGGCCTTCTTTGGTACCAGAATGCCCATTACAGACTATCACAGACGGCCCACCGGATTTGATGGACTTAGGAGCTGACTTAGCATCTCAACCTCAGCTTACTGAGGTCCAAGCCCCTCAGTCTCGCAGTCCACTCCAATCAGGTCTTATTAGTCCTCAGGTTCTCCCCCCAGTTCAGATTACCCAAAAAGGACATTTAGGGACCACAAGGGCAGTCAGCCAAGTGCTGGATTATAGACATCTGAATTCAGACTTTGCCACTACGGTAGGATTCTTTCTCTTGGGTCAGGTAGCAACAGACGACCTCTTTTATATTTGGGAAATGTTCCATAAACTCTTTTATTGATCGGGACAAATTTTTATCCCATCTGGGGCATAGTAGGAATTTTGTCCAGTCTGCAGAGATAAACTTTAAGACACCAGACCTTAAAGAGGACTATTGCCCTCAATTTCACCTAGAAGTACTAACGGCGGCTCGGTATTTGTCAAATGCTGAGATGGGTTCTCCACCCAAGGTTAGCAGGGTGTTATCAAAGGGGGAGACCATACAACAATATCAGGGGACCACCGAAGGAACCCATGTTAGAGCGGTGGTCCCTATGAGTAATGTGGTTACCTTGGACTCAAGCCTATTCTCAGTGGAGCCTGCCCCAGATGCCTCATGACAGGAGGATGTCCAGATAGCCCCCATGTTACAAGATTCAGTTAGAACTGCTACGCGAGAGCGTCATAGGGAGATTATGGGAATTAAATCTCCCATGGGGGTTAGGGAGGGTTAATTCTCCCTGGCCTCCTGGAATATAGCAGGCCTAAAAATCAAAATTAAGGATAAGGAGCGGTTGGAGTTATTGGAAAGATTTGATCTTATATGCTTTCAGGAGTCCTGGCTGAATCAAGAGGACACCCTGAGTTTAGAGGGCTTCCAGATTTTCTTTTACATGGGGGACAGAAGAAAGGTGGTAAGGGGCAAATTTCAGGTGGCCTTGCCTTCTTTGTATCAGATCTTAGGGTAGGATTATTTTGCCCTTTGGACTTGCCAAGGCCTGAGTACCAAGTGGGCCTACTTAAATTGGGTACTTATTCAAGTAGGAGCTATGTGGTAATTAATGTTTATTTTCCTCCAATCATATCCAAATACTATAGAGCAGATGTTTGTCCAGCCCTGGAAGAGACAATGAGTATTTTCAGACATGACGAGATCACAGTGAACCACAGTGAATACCCACCTGTGGTGACTGTGCCCTGCACGTCTGTTCGGCGACCGCCAGATGTTCGCCACACTGAATACCCACAAGGGGTCAATTTCAACCACGCTTCCTGGGCTCCCGGCGCAAGAATCCGCTGAAGCGTGGTGAAAGTGATTCCAGGCGGGCATCAATAAAAAGTAACATCTGGTCAGCTATCACAGCCCGGAATCCCCGGTGGGATTCCGGGCCGTGGTAAACTCAGCCAGACGCTGCAGCAGCATTGGCCTCACCGCCCGCCCGTCTCCCCAGAGGGCGGGCAGCGAGGGAGTGTGGAGGGGGCGGGGCCGTGCAGCTTCACATTGTGCTGTGTGCCCCCCCTCCCTGATTTTCCGCCGGGATCCCCGGCATGTCTGTTTGCCGTGTCTGGGTGATCCCGGCGGGGAATCTCTGGGTTGTTTTCGGGATGGGGCGAAGCCGCCCCGTCACTTCTGAAAACACCCTATGCTAGAGTTAGGCAACCAATTCCCCTGTGCAGCTTTTGTGCTCGTAGGGGATTGAAATGTTCACCTGGACAAAAAACAGCCAAGGGCCAAGATAACCTCTGAACTCATGTTGGAAACTGAGTGTGATAAACCTTTTAGCATTTCCCATACTACATCCCATCTTGAGAAACTGATTCAGAGGTTTGATTTGGTAGCCGCAAATCAAGATTTTCTTGATAAAGTGGGGGGGTTTCACTTTTATGGGCCCACAAAGAAATAGCAAGGTGGACTTAATTTTGGTAGAAGTTGATAGGCAGGGACAGTTTGGGGAAGTTAGTCTTACCCTTAGGCCATAAAGTGATAATCTTATCTTAAGCATTGGGTTGCAGACGGATAGGACTCATAGGTCTAGTTATCCGATAGTTGGCACGAGTGTTCGACCTAGGAAACTAACCCCTTTGGCTCTCATGGCTGAATTTCAGGCTATTGGTAGAGGAGAAAATATTCTCCAGTGGGTACAAACGATACAGGAATCTTTCAATTTGGACCTAGTATTGAAGTGTTTTGCAGACATATTAAAGCACCTCCACAATAAATTGTTTAGTGGAGGTAGGCCTACAAGACCAAAACAGATGTCTCACAATCCTTGGTACAATCTGGAATGCAGATCTGCTAAAAGGAATCTTATTAATTTGAAAAGGAAATGGGCTAGGGATCAATCGAAGGGCCTATGGGATGAGTATAGTTGCTTGAGGGCTTCTTATGTACGTTTTTTTAGGGTGTAAAAAGAGGGAGCATCTTGACCAAATCTGGGCAAAAATGGCAATAGATCTAGCTACTGGGCACTCTGGCGGGTTTTGGTCCTCCCTGGACAAAATTATTAGGCCTAGGGGGATATCCAACTGCCAGGCCATTCCAATGGAGGTATGGGTTGATTTTTTTAAGAGATTATATTCAGTTCATCAGGTGGCTCTGGAGGATTTGGCAATTCCTTCTCAGAGATATGATTCACCTGAATGGCATCCGGAAGATTTTTTTGAGGACAAAATCATCAAGGCTATTATTTCACTGAAGCAACAGAGGGCCTCAGGCCCAGATAAAATTACAGGCGAGATGCTACAGGGAGCGCCAGGATGGTGGGTCTCGATGTTATCAAGATTATTTTTTATGGTCAATAATGGCCTGCAGGTTCCCCAATCTTGGTCTAGAAGTTGGATAGTACCAATTTTTAAGAAAGGCAAGGTACAGGATCCTGGTTCCTATAGACCAATCAGTTTATTATCAGTGATTGGCAAGCTTTATGTTAAATTTCATTACGAACATTTGGAGCTGTGGGCAAATGAGAAAGCAGTGATTCCGCAGGAACAGTTTGGGTTTAAGACAGGCCATTCAACTATTGATTGTTGTTATATCCTTCAACACATTGTCTTTAAGTACTATAAGATCAAAAAGGGCAAACTGTTTCTGGCATTCATTGATTTATCAAAGGCATTTTACACAGTTCCTCGAGAAAGGCTATGAACAAAACTTAGAGCCCTAGGAATTGGTGACAAGTTGCTTTTACCTATAGTTCAGTTGTACTCCAATAATGAGGCTGCAATTAAATAGGGCAATTCTCCGTGGCAGGGTAGTAATTTTGGTATCAATAGGGGGGTGCGCCAGGGTTGCGTCTTGGCCCCACTCCTCTTCAATCTATATGTAGCTGATTTAATTAACTCCTTGGGATCTAGTGACCTCCGTGCACCTAGAGTGGGAGAAACCCAAATAAGGGCACTGCAATTTGCAGATTACATTGTATTGCTTTCACAGACAGAGATAGGCCTGAATAGATCATTAGGGAAATTGCTAGGGATGGGCGAATGCGGTTCAGTAGTTCAGTGTTCGGCCCAAACTCAGCCTGTTCGGACAACCGAACACGAACACGAACACAAACACAAACACGAACACGAACACGAACACGAACATACCAAACAGATCTGAACACCGAACGACGAAATGGCAAACACACTGAACAGATCTGAACACCGAACGACGAAATGGCCGAACAGTTCGTTAAGTTCGGATCGTGTTCGGTTGTGTTCGGCTGGCTAAAACGTGGTCTGTCAGATCACTGGAAGGCCAAATGTAGGTGGAAGTCATTTGACTCAGCTAGGAGCAGACTTCCAGGCACCAGGGGTGGAGGGTGGAGAGAGTGGCTTCGAGTAGCAGCCAGCCTGCTGAATCACCATCTCTTTTCGCCTCAGACCACTGGCTTGGCAGTCTGCAATTGGCCACGGGCTAGGCTGCACGGAGCCAATGGGGCTTGATTTGAGGCGGGCACAGCAAGAAACAAAACTTTCTGCCTCCCCCATTCCCAATACCTTCTGAGCTAGTCACTGTTCCCAACAGCAGGCATTTCAGAAGGTTCCTCTTCACCCAGCATTTTCCACTCCAGCTTCGCAATCCATTGCTGCCATCCTCCTCCTATTTCACCCATCAAACCCTCATCTACCCCCATATTCTCATTTATTTACATTAGGTTTGATAGATTTAGTTGTTGTTTTTTGTTTTTATCCCTCCCTGTGTTCAATCTTCCTTCCTCCCTCCCCCCTCCATTGAATATATTCCCTCCCCACTGATTCCCTTCCC
>QEPC01000452.1:367080-381443 GCA_003113815.1 Sphenodon punctatus | reverse complement strand
GTTTCTTGCAAGCCTCTCCACCCCTGGTGCCTGGAAGTCTGCTCCTCAGTGACTGACACCTCCCTGTCATGTTTGACCTTCCAGTGAACCTTTTTTTGCCACCCGAACTCATCCGAACGCGATCCGAACTGACCGAACTGTTCGGCCATTTTGCCGTTCGGTGTTCGGTTTGTTTGGTATGTTTGCATTCGGGTTCGGGTTCGGGTTCGAGTTCGGTCGTCCGAACAGTTTGAGTTCGGGCCGAACTCCAAACTTCCGAACCACGTTCGCCCATCCCTAATAACAATACTCATATGGCTGACTCAGTCATTCAGTACCTATAAATGTATTCAATCATTGCTATAGTATATAGTGGACTCAAAAAGTATTTTAAAAAACAATAATTACAATTAAATATAACACCAGTATGCATAAATAAAAAAGGAGAATATAAAATCCTAAAGCCAAAACAACAAATAAGAACTCCCTAAAACCACTTAAACACCACAAAACAGAAACATCAAAGGTCTCTCACTGTTGGTTTAACTGTTGGGTGCATAGTGGTGGCGGGTCTGGCTTCTGAATTCCTGCATGTGATGGCATCACTGGGTTTTACATGGAACATCAAGGAGAGCACCCACAGTGTTAACCAGGCACTTGATCTAGTTTTTTGGGCTGGGTTTTCCAGTTTCAGATATTCAAGTAACCCCTGCGCGGCAGGGCTGAGCCACAAGATGGCACCTGCCATGAAAAGGACTACTTAAGATGGCTGCCAGGAAGAGAAAGTTGATGGGCATGGCTTGTGATATAAAAGAAAGCCAAACAGGAAGAAGAGGGCAGACTGCTCTGGACTACTGAGGAGAACGCATCTCCTGAAGAGGCTGCCTGAAAGGTTCCTGACCTGGATGCCTTGAGAGAGGAGGTCTGGACCCGGGATGTGAGTGGAGGAGCTAATCTGGGACTCTATTTGACTAAGCTTAGTTGTATATTGTTGACTGGCCAGAGGTCTGGTGCCTGGCCTGGGATTTTGCCTATAAATAAACTGTTAAGTATTTAATGCTGGAGTGACATTCAATTTGGGCTTGATCCTGACAACACTCTCCCATGGAGTGGGACCCTGCCACACCCTGTTGGGTGGCCTGGCCATCACCGCATGTGTTTCAGTGTGAGTGCTGCCATACCCAGCCAACAGCACCATAGCTGATCAATTTTTGTACCACCACAGAGACTGCTGAATCCAGTGGTTTTTTAGCAACCTCATTAGTGCTGGAGTTGATGCATCAGCCCCTTCCAACCAGGGGGTTGACAGACTCACCAACAGCTATTTTCAGCTGTTAGAGGGGGTCCTCGATTCCTTGGCTCTTCACTGGACCCTAGTTGTCTCAATGGTCCGTAAACCACTGTGGTATAACAGCGATTTGTTGGACTCAAAGAGGCTGGGGCATAGATTGGAGTGGAGCTTCCTGATGAGCTGTTTGGAGGCTGATCTTCAGCTATACAAAGGGTTTATGTGGGCATACAGAAGGGCTATTACTTAATTTATTTACCATATTTGTATCCTGCTCTTCCTACCTCATGGTAGCCCAGGGCAGATAACAACAACAATACAATATAAAAATATAATATAAAATAATTAAAATATTTTAAAACATAATAAACAAAAGCAGGGGGAAAACACAACACACACACACCCCAACCCAACCCTACCCCTCTCCCTCGCCAAAAGCCTCAGGCCAAACACTTACTGAGGCCGAACACTTGTACTTGTCCTCAGGCATAGATGCTACAGGGACCAGTACAACTGTTTTGGGTTGTATGCAGCCTGGTGAATACAGACTGTTTCACACTTATATTGTTTTATACTTTGTGAAGTGCTCAGAGTGCCATGTCAGGCAGGGGGTGCTATATAAATTAAATTATTAGTTATTATTTTTAATAAGTTATTGGTTGAAGGCAGCTGGTGTAACATCTTATAATATATGACATTTGAGAACAATATATACACAAAGGTACAAAGAAGGGCAACAAAAATGCTCAAGGGCATGGAAGGGCTCCCGTATGAGGAGCGGCTTGGTAGGTTGGGGCTCTTCATCTTGGAGAAGAGACAACTGAGAGGAGATATGATAGAGGTCTATAAAATCATGAGTGGTGTGGAACTAATAAACAAGGAACAGTTATCTACCCTCTTGGCTAGTACTAGAACTGGGGGACACTCCATGAAACTCATGGGTGGCAAGTTTAAACCAAACAAAAGAAAATATTTTTTTATTCCACATATAATTGGGCTGTGGAATCTACTGCCAGAGGCTGTGGTAAGGGCCAGTATTATAGCTGAGTTTAAAAGAAGTTTGGACAAGTTTCTGGAAGAGAGGTCCATTAGCAGCTATTAGCCAGACAGGATCAGGGAACATGAAGGGAGCTGGGGGAAAACAACAGGGAATGGATCATTGTGACCTGTTGGGTGCGTCTCCCAAACCACCGTGATTGGCCACTGTCGGAGACAGGATGCTGGGCTAGATGGACCATTGGTTTGACCCAGTATGGCACTTCTTATGTTCTTATAATGGACAAAATTTAAAAGGTTAAGAAACTGAGTTCTGAAAAGCATCTAGTTTGGCATCAGGATTCCTTCCAGAGAAAGAGTGGTTGCCGTGTTGGTCCCAAGTGACAGAGGTGGAGAGAAAGTAGTTCAAATGCTATATTTTATTGGACCAACTATTGTTGGTGGAAATGTGCAAGCTTTCGAACCTACAGGGTCCTTCCTCGGGCAAGTAGAAGTCAAACTCCTACATGCCTGAGGAAGGACCCCATGAGGTCCAAAACCTGCACATTTACACCAACAATAGTTGGTCCAATAAAATATATCCTTCAAACTACTTTGTCTCCCCCAATCTAGATTTCTTGGCAGATGTATTCAAGCCTGTGCATTCCTTAAAAGGACTTGGAAATGTCTCGTATGCTTCTTGGCATATTCTGGTTAATTCAGGAAAAATACAGACCATGGACACAATCGTCATTCATCCAAATGTGTGTGATCTAACTGTGTGCCACTATGCTTGAGTGAGTGCCAAACCCCCCGCATTCGCAGGGAGAGGCACTGTTGAGCAGCATATGTCAGTGGCTACTTCTGTGTAACATGAGAGCATAGAACGCACCTCTGTACTTGTGGTCATATACACAAGTGGTGAAACTAGAGTGCTGACCATGCAGAGAGACTGTGCTAGGTTTTTGATGGCGATACTGAAAACACAAATGAAAGTGGACAATGGGCAACAATGCCACTAACTGTGAATGAGAATTCAGTGCACAATCAAGTACACAACAGTTCAGTGTGAAATGAATGCTTGCTCAACCTCCTTGCACACCTGGGTTAATGAGGACTCCACCCTGTATTTTTAACTTTGGATCAGGCCAACAGTTATGGTTGTGTACTAACATCCAAAAATCAAGCTTACCTGCCTGCCAGAACACACCAGTTTAAAAGCAAGCACTGATTATTTAAATACAGCTTTTTTGGAAGCCACCTCAATAAAAATGATTGAAAAGCTGACTAGAAAGCTCTACTCAGATTTATTTTTTATACTTTATAAATCTGTTTCCTCTTCAGTCTTTTCTCTTTTTGCTTTTTCTCATAGTTTCCTCTGTCTCTGGGTTCCATCACTGTGTCTTCTTAGGGTGAAAACAGACATGACGCTAACCACCCTTGGTGGTCATTTATGCATAAATAACCACAAAGGGTGGTTAAAGGGTGGACTGGTTAGCGTCATGTCTGTTTTCACCCTTAGATGCAACTGATTAACTTATGACCCCTGGATTCCAGCACATCTTTCATGGCTGCTTTTTTAATGCTTCCTTCATATTTCAGAATTTCTTGACTTGCTTGGATCATTTCCACCCTCCCTAAAATGTTGTCATTCTTCTCAGCAGCCAGAATTCTGCCCTACATACCATACCTTGTTCTCACCTCTTTGCAGTCTCCACCTTTCCCCTCCATTTTAATTTTTCCTGTGTGCTTAAAATTCACCACAATCCTCCCTGTCACAAGGATGCATGAAATGTTATGCTATTTTATCATTTATCTTTAAATTGCAACTCTCCTGATGTTCTCTTCTTATCAAATGCAGCTGACTGTAATATCCAAGATGATTGACTCGCTCCCAGAGTAGCAGCAAATAAGACTAAGCATGGGATGATTTCCTTTTCTTTCTTCTCTAGCTAATTTTGACCATTTTCCTCTGTGACTATAATGGACATGGCCTTCTAGTTCAATTCACTTTATCTGTGCCATACTGCCACAGCTGCAGTCAGCAAAGACACTTCAGCTGCAGCTGCAGTCCCCTCATAGGGAGCTCTTCGCAGCTTAGTCTCCTGGAAGACACTTGACTTTGAAAACTACTCCCTCACTTCAATCCCAAATAAACCCGTTATACTTCATAATGCAGGAAACTGTCCCTTCCCTTGGCTTTCATGTAAGCCCATAAGCTGGAGGAAAGTTCAGGGGGCTCAGAAGAACCCCCTTACAAAACAGATTGAGTTGCACTTCACTAGTCTTAATCATTACAAAAAGGGGTGTCTGCCATAGCTAGAGGTCCCTGTGCATAGACACATAATGACTGTAAGTAATTAACTCCCTAAAGCATGAGAGGTGGAGGTACCACCAGACTTGGGGGCGGGGGGGGGGGAGATTTCAACTTTAAAGTCTAATATAAATATTAAAAACAACATAGAAAAGGAAGAAATGAAGGAAATATCCTGGGCTGGTAAGTTTATTGGGGTACATAAGGGGGTTGTGTCCTAGCAGGGGGGGCTAGCAGGGGTCAGGGTGGGGTACTTACCCTCCAGAGGGAGTTCCACAAAGTGCAGACTCTTCCTGGGCTGATAAATGTAAAAGAAAACATAACTGGCTGGCCACATCCAAGATGGCACCTGCAGTATGACGACCAGGGTTCCTAGTTTTCTCTTTGCAATGGAAAGCCAGAGAAAAACAGATTTTGTTTTTTTCCAGAGAAAAAACGATTTTGCCTTTTTCCAGGGAATTTAGCAGAAAATGGCAAAAACGTACAGGTTTGGGAGCAAGTGCAGGGCAGCGAGGATTCAGAGTAGAACTGAGGGGAAGCAACCTGAAAGCATGTGCTGTGGAGGAGCAGGGGCTCTGCAGTTGGAGGGGTGTAACAGACCTCCAGTGGTTGGGGGGCAGGGGACCTATGAATTGGGGCAGTCATGTCTTCTGGACCTTGGGAAGAGGGGACAGGAGGTGGGCCTCATTGGGTCCATAGCAGCTTCCCCAAATGCCATCCTCTATATGGTCCCCCGGTCTTTCTGGTTGTCAAAGCAGTCTGGAACCAGGCTGGGAGGAGAAGGTAGTGAGCACAGGGCAGCAGAGGGGAAGCAACCTAAAGGTATGTGCTGAGGGGGAGCTCTGCATTTGGAGGGGTGTCACAGATCTCAATATTTTTTTTTTATTTTTTTTTTAACTTTGTGGGACAGGTAGCTGCAAAATATCCATTAAAATGAAAATTATAACTTATACCTATGTATATTGTGGAAAGGGAAAATCAACTAGCATTTACATTTAATAACAGAAAAACAGATTTGGGGTTTTTTTAATCAGAGAATTTCCAATTTTTTGTTGCAGAAAACTAGGAATCCTGGTGATGACCACATCAAGAACCAACTGACCACATCCAAGATGGCATCTGCAGCATGCTGATGTTTCCATTGCCGTCTTGGGAAGGGCTGATCATGCTCAAAAGGGGCCATTCAGGACCTTCTGAACATTCCCAGCTTTGGTTTTTTGTGTGTTTTTTTAAAAACTTACCAGCCCAGGAAGAGGCCACACATCTCAGGACCCCCTCCAAAGGGTAAGTACCCCACCCCCTTGCTAGGCACCCATCTCCCTTAAGTACTCCACCCCTGAGCCCCTTGCCCCCTGCCCCTCAAATTCAGAGTATTCTCCAAGGGTCCGAGGACGCGCCCAAACACTCAGGACCAGTCCTCAGACCCTCCGAAATATTTGAAATTTTAATTTTCAGAACAGCCCTAGTCAGCACTATCTGTCTACTATTTCACCTTGATAAAAAAAAAAAACTACATCATCCAGCATATAAGCCTGAAAGGGACAGAGAGCTGTGGTAAGGGTAGGTGTATGTAATAAAAGGAACACTGATTAAGTTAAGTTATTATTATTTCACTGGTTGCCCTAGGCTCTTTATGAAACTGAATTTTGAACACATGGCATATGAAGCAAGGAATGACTTGTTTTAATACCATAGAACTGGCTAGTTTATAAAACCAAAAACAACAACAAAAAAACTCTGCATATTTGTTACATGCATACTTAAATTTACATTTATATTTAGCATGTGCTAAACCAAGGATGATGATATAATTTCTTGCAGAGGAGGAGTGTATTTAAAAGACGCATCACTGTCTTGCAATGGCAGACAACACTCTTCAAAACTATCAAGACTGGTCAGGTGGAACTCATTCAAGACTGATCAAGTGGAACTATTAAGATTGTCCTAGTGGAACTCAATCTTCTGATCCTCCAGAGAAAGCACTGAATGCTGGGGGAGTAGATGTAGCCAATGTAAAGTTGGGTTGAGGGGGGTTATTTTGCAAATGGTATCAGTCGGGGTACTAGAGTATTTCATAACAGAACCAAACTTTATTTGTTGCTAGCAAACATTATAAATGACTCTGCACATTTTACATTTTGGAGTACAGAAAAGAAGACAAAGACAGTAAAGAAGACAGTAAACAAGGAACAGCTATTTACCCTCTCAACTAGTATTAGAACTAGGGGACACTCTATGAAACTCATGAGTGGCAAGTTTAAAACAAATGAAAGAAAATATTTTTTCACTCAGCGTATAATTGGGTTATGGAATCTACTGCCAGAGGCTATGGTAAGGGCCGGTACTATAGCTGAGTTTAAAAGAGGTTTGGACAAGTTTCTGGAAGATAAGTCCATTAGCAGCTATTAGCAAGACATGATTAGGGAACATTGTGGCCCTCAGGGCAGGAAACTGGAGGATGAGGCAGTTGACCTGGTGCAGTGCACAGTCTTCGCCATCCTATCTGAGTGCCCTGCCAAGGTCCCAGCCTTCCTTCCCTACTGCCTCTCATGCCATGCTGCCTGTCTGCCCACCCACCTAGGTGGCCAAGATCAAACCCTGACTCAGCTATCCTTCCGATGTTCATGCCACGCTGCCTGTCTGTCTGCCCGCCCACCCACCCAGGTGGCCAAAATCAAAACCTGCCTCAGTCTGCCTTACCATGCTCATGCCACGCAGCCTGTCTGCCTGAATGCTCAAGTGGCCAAGATCAAAGCCTGTCCCAGCCTGCCTGTCTTTCATGCCAAGGTGCCTGTCTGCCTACCCTGGCAATCGTGGGTGATGTGCCTCACTGGCCTGGTAATCCGACTGCTGCTGTCTGCTGGTCCATGGGTGCTCTGTCCTGGCAAATCCCAATGTGACCATGCAATCCTGCTGCTGCCATCTGCTTCTGTTTGGGAGCTTTTCCCTGGAAAATCCTACCATCCTGGCTCCATGGGTGCTGTGCACAGGCAAATCCTGCTGCTGCCATCTCTGCTGTTCCACAGGTTCTGTGCCCCGGCAATCCAACGTCCGCTGCTGCTGCCAATGCCACCTCTGCTGTCTGTGCCATGGGTTCTGCTACCAGTCAATCCAATATCAGCTTCTGCTGCCTCTGCTGTGCCATGGGTTCTGTGCCTGGGCAATCCAATGTCTGCTGTTGCTCCCAATGCTGTCTGTGCCATGGGTTCTGTGCCCCGGCAATCCAATGTCCGCTGCTGCTGCCACCAATGCTGCCTCTGCTGTCTGTGCCATGGGTTCTGTGTCCCAGCAATCCAATGTCCACTGCTGCTGCCTCTGCTGTGCCACGGGTACTGTGCCCCGGCAATCGAATGTCTGCTACTGCGTGGCCATGTAATTCACCACCAGGCAAGGCTTGACCAATTGGCAGAATAACTTGTTCAGATCCAAAGTGTAGGATGCCAAGCAGGGGTGCCAGCCACTGAGCCCTGGCCGGGCCTTTGCCACTGCTTCACTGATGGCAGCCAGCCTGCAATTTCTGGTCGAGCAGGGGTGCCAGCCACTCCAGCCCCAGAACCCACTGTCAGAGTTCTGGGGCCTATGTTCCAGGCAGGGAGGGCAGTGTCGTTCCACTTCATTGTCTGCAAGTGTCCCACATAGAGGCCAGTCAGCCTGCAATGCCCAGCTGAACATGGTGCCAGCCACCGAGCCCTGGCCGAGCCTCTGCTGCTGCTCCACCAATGTCTGCCAGCCTGAAACTCCTGGCCAAGCAGGGGTGCCAGCCGCAGTTACTGTGCCCAGGAAATCCAATGTCTGCTGCTGCTGGTGGTACTGCATGTCAGCCATTTGCTCCTCCTTCTTGTAGACAGGTATAGCTCGGATGAGTGTGCTGGTGGGTGGGGGCTGGGTGTCCACGAGATTCACCACTGGGCAAGGCTTGCCCAATTTGCAATAGAGCTTCTTGAGCTCAGTTGAGTAGGATGCCAACCTGGAACGCCCACCCAAGTGGGGGTGCCAGCCACCAATCCTTGGCCAGGCCTCTGCCGCTGCTCTACCAATGCCAGCCAGCCTGCAATTACCAGACAAGCAGGGGTGCCAGTCTCTCCAGCCCCAGGACCCAAAGTCAGGGTTCTGGGGCCTACATTCCAGGCAGTGAGGGCTGTTGTTCCACTTCATCCAAAAGCTGCCACTCTAGTCCCAATACCCACCATCAGGGCTCTGGAGTCGTCATTCCGCTCATGGGGAGCTGTCATTCCACTGCATCAAGAAACAGCTAGCCACTCCAGCCCCAGGACCCACCATCAGGGTTCTGTGGCCTACGTTACAGTCAAGGCAAGTCATCATTCCACGGCATGCCATGGGTTCTGTGCCCAGGCAATCCAATGTCCACTTCTGCTGCATATGCTGTGCCATGGGTTCTGTGCCCTGGCTATCCAATGTTTGCTGCTGCTGCTGCCTCTGCCTTTGCTGTGCCATGGGTTCTGTGACCCAGCAATCCAATGTCTGCTGCTGCTGCCATTCCTGCCTCTGCTGTGCCATGGCTTCTACTACTGGGCAATCCAGTGTCTGCTGCTGGTCCACTGATGCCTGGAAGCCTGCAATGTCCAGCCAAGTAGGAGTGACAGGCCAGCCACCAAGCCTGAATCCTTCCTGGACTCTGCTGCTTCTGTTGCCGCTGGGTCTCAAACGGCCAGACACGGCTCCACGGGCACCCCTGGGGGCCAAGTGATGAGCCTGCCTGCCCGGGCAATCCGGGGTGTCAAGTCCTAAGCATTCCCGGTCTCTGCTGCTGCTGCTGCTGCTGCTGCTGTGTCTCCGGCAGCCTGCCATGCCCCCACGGGGCCCCCTGGAGTGCCCCAATCCTCTGCCATGGCTGAACTTTCTGAATGTTCTGGGGGGCCCAAACTCCATGGGACCAAACACACAAACCCAAACTAAGTATTCTGACCAAATGACCAAACATCCGAACCCAGTTCTGTTTGCACATCCCTATGACTTGTTGGGTGCTTCTCCCAAGCCATCATGATTGGCCACTGTTGGAAACAGGATGCTGGGCTATATGGACCATTAGTCTGACCCAGAATGGCACTTCTTATGTTCTGAAGAAACCAGCCAAGACAATAATGAAGTTGTTCAATTTCTGTTAGGTTTAGTTAAATATGGAAAATGTAGCACAATCTTTTTAGTAAACATCCATAAACAAAATGGATGTACACACCTAAAAATCTGAACTCTGTAAATTCAGAGTGATAATAAATGTGAGGGGCCCAACATGGCCCACCTGGGCCATAGAATCCACATCATGTTTAATGCTGGGCTGCCAGATGTGGGACCACTGCTGCCCTGGCCCAAGAAGGCAGCTGGCCCGGATGTGGTCTCCCAGATAATTCCAGGCCCACAGTCTGGACCAAGGGCCACCCAGGAGGGTAACATGTGGGCAATAGTGGGGCAGCACGTGTGTTTGCAACCCTAGGTCCCACTGGGGACTGGGGCTGCCATGGGTGCCAGTGACTGGATGCCATGACTGCCCATCATAGCATGGGGCCAGACATGGAGGGCACGTCAGGTATGGGGCTTCCCAGACGTGCATCTGTTATATTTCACCACTGGGGGGTGAGGGAGGGCTCACCGGCCCAGTCACACACACGTTTGATCTGTGCACGGATCTGACCCGGTCAGGGCCGACACCCACCACCACCACTCCGCCCTCCTGGAGCATGTAGTCAGCATGCAGGCTGCACACTTATTTTCACCTCCATCATCCCTGATTTAATTAGAATCAACACAGGTAAATTGGAACTCTACTTGCTGACCAAAAGCAGACTGTTTCATATCAATGCATGATGCCATTAGCAAGAGCAAAGTTCTTTAACTCTCACAGGTATCTGTTATGCAGACACTTACCTAGAAGAACATATAACAGATTGGTGATTTACAGGTCACAGTGGATCAGAGGCTGGAGCTCGTAAGTGGTATCAGGACATTTTGCAATTATTCTAATTCATTTAAATTTAGTTAGTATGAATAAAAGCAATCTGGGACCCTGAGATACTGATGATCCTAAACACTCAGTGTGAGCTGAAATTTACATTTTCAATTTCATCTTCGCCCCCAGCCACAGAGTATAACTGCCTTTGGCTGTGTGGATAAAGTACCTCTCACCAGAAAGATACTGGTTATTTTATGAAATAGATTTAAATTACTTGCAGCTTACCTGTAGAATCAGTGATACTGGTGGAAATCTGAGGTAATTTAGGCAGCTTCAATGGAGCGACTCCCTATTTACACTAGTGTAACTGAGATCAAACCTGACCCTTAAAGTCTATTTTTACAAGTGCACATTTTGCTCTGAGAGTTGCTCCCACAGATGCTTCAAAGGCAGGAGACTCCATGGGCTTCTCCACAGCATTTCCTACCTTTTAAGTACTATACATGTGGTGCTGCTCTCAGCTAAGAGGTACAATGGCTGTAAAGAAGAGGCATGCCACAAAGGCATCTTTCCATTACTCTTTTACCATTTCCTTCACTATTTCTCTTTGGTATGGATTTTTACATATTGATCACAGGGATTTGGAGAGTCTAGGAGAGTGTGAGAGGTAAACTGGGATGAATTCATAGGTTTCAGCTTGAACTGGATACTTATCCAGACATATCAAAAGTTTTTTCATCTCAAAATCCTGCTTCAACTCTCTCAAAATCCAGCATTCTGGTGAGATTACTTCCTGAGTTTGGCCAATCTTAGGGCTGCCACCTGCACTAGGGATAAGTGGGCATGTATTAGTTGACATAAATATATGGCCCTTTTTGCATGGATGCACCCCCTTTGCCCACATGTGCGGGTGGGGTCCTTGCGACCGCCACAGTGGGTGGGTGCGCTCCCACGCTCTACCCACCTCTACCTTCCACCCACACATGGAGCAACGTGCGCCAATGGCAGGTGCTCCGTGCAGGGAGATGGGTGGGCGTCTGTGGCCACGCACCGCCCACTGACTGCGGTCTCCACCCATCCCCCCCATCCCATTTGAAAAGGGTCTGTGTGTTGGTTTATGTAATTTAAAATAGACCAATAGAGCTGAACAAAAAAAACCCAAAAATGACAGTGAGTGTGGTGGACTGTGGTACCAGAGAGGTGTGACAGAAAGTGGGTATGAGGGAATATGGGTGCAAGGTAGGTAGGTAAAGAGGCAGAATCTGGTCTAGTAAGCAGAGTCAATTAGGATAGTTCCTTCTTCCTCCACTCCCCATCTTCTGGGAGACTACCGTATCTCACCTGTTTGACTCAGGCACAGGAACTCCCTGCAGGTCACCACTGCCACAATCATTCTTGCAACCACACTGGAGCTGGAGGCTGCAAGAGCCAAAACTGTAATGCATCAAGACAGTGGGAAACATGTACAGGAAGCTACCTCTTTCCCTGGAACTGTCTTCCTGCTCCTGGATGACAGAGACGGTAGACAGTGATACTGACTCTGGACATTTGGGGTCACTGTCCCCAATCAGCCAGTGTTTGAGCACCGGTGGTTGGGCCAGTAGGGATGGGTGAACAGATCGCAGTTCGGGTTCAGCTGTTCGGTTCGGCTGCATTCGGTTCGGCCGTTCGGTTCGTTTGCTGGGTTCGGGTTCAGCCATTCAGTTCGGCCGTTTGGGGAATGTTTTTATATGCGGTTTTTTGTTTGTTTTTTTAATATATTTTTTTGTTTTATAGGGTTTTTTATTTAATTTTTTTTATCTAATATTATATATTATTATTATTATTATTATTATTATAAACTTTATATAGAGCCGGTCATGTACCTGGCACTGTACAGAACATAGAAGTAGATGCGGTCCCTGCCTGTGGCTTACAATCTAAAAGACAAGGAGGGGGAGACAGGGAGAGGGGACAGTGGGAGAGACAGGGGAGAAGACAAACAAGCATTCAAGTGGATGCAAAGTCTCAGGTGCATGTGCTTGGCTTGGTTACAATCAGGTTGGTTGCAGCAGTCTGCAGAGGAGGGCAGACAGTAAGTATATGGGGAACAACTAGCAGGCATTCGGAAAGGCGGTGAGGAAAAAGTGGGTCTTGAGGAGGGATTTGAAGGAGCAGAGGGAGGGGGCAAGGTGGATGTGGATAGGGAGGGAGTTCCAGGCTTGGGGGGCAGCGAGGGAGAAGGGTCGAAGGCGGTTAGGTGAGCAGGAGAAACGAGGGAGAGCAAGGGAGGGGACAGAGGAAGAGCGCGTGCAGGAGTGCGTAGGGAGCTTAGGTCCGAGAGGTAACGGGGAGCTTGGTCATGGAGTGTTTTGAATGTGAATACCAGGAGTTTAAACAGGATACGTTCAGGAAGGGGGAGCCAGTGAAGAGAGGAGAGGCTCTCTTTATAAGAACAAATTGGTTGTGAGGCATAAATATCTTCTGCATTGGAGCATGTAGAATAGATCCGAGGAACTGAATGACCTACATTGGTTCCAAAGTGGACTTGCTTGTGTTTATTATGAATCTTAATAGTTGAAAACTGGTTACAATGTCCCAGTTTTCTTGAAGTTGTGATTGGGATATCGCTCTTAGTAGCCAATTTTCCAGGTAAGGAAATACATGACTCTTTTGCTGATGGAGGACTGCAGCGACCGCTGACAGTGTCTTGGTAAACACCCTTGGGGCTGTAGAGAGACCAAAAGGGAGAACTTTAAATTGAAGATGCATGACATCAACAGTAAATCTGAGGTATTTTCTATGGTTAGGAAGTATTGGCACATGAAAGTATGTGTCCTTCAAATCCAGAGCCACAAACAAGTAGTTTTCATTTAGTAATGCTAATAGATTCAGGATAGTTAGCATCTTCAATGTAAATCTGTTAAACTTATTCAGCCACCTTAAATCCAGGATGGTTCTGAGGTCCTTATCTTTTTTCAGTACAGGAAACTATCTTGAGTAAAATCCTCTGCCCCAGTATCTTTCTGGAACCTCTTCAATCACCCCCTGTTTTAGAAGGATGAGGATGTCTTAATATAACTATCTTGTGAGGGGGGTCCCTAAGGAAGGATGGAGCAGGGGGATTATTATTTATTTTTTCCAACATTTATATCCCGCATCTCCTGCCTAAGCAGCTCGAGGCAGCTTACAAAAATTACATAAAATACATAAAAAGGAAGCATAAAAGAAAAACCCCATCCTCCCCACCCACCCTCCTCAACAAAGGCTTGGCGGAACAGCCAGGTCTTGCACTGTCACTGAAATGAGGCAAGGTCTGGGGCCACCTGGGTCTCCACCAAAAGGGAGGTGGAAATTGAATTGAATATTCATATTTGATTATTTTTAATATCCACCGATCAGATGTAATGCTTCTCCAAGTTAGTAAGATGGAGGCTAGTCTGGTGGACATGTCGATGACTAGTACTGTACTCTGGGTGGAAATGTCAAACGTGAGACTTTCACTGGGATCCCTGGGTGTTCTCTCCCATTGGGGGGTCTATTACACTGGCACTGCCTAGATTGTCTACCTCACTGGTAATAGCGAGCTCGCTACCGATAGCACCTTTGGTAATAAGAGTAATAATTCTGTTTTTAAGATCTACAGTAAAAGAAAGAGGGCTGGAGTACCTTTTCCTTGAATCAGGGACAAACCTTAATGTTGATGCTGTATTCGAGGTATTCTTTATGTTTTCCAGCATTTCATCAGTGGTATTTGCAAATAGTCCATCAAATGGTAGGTCCTCTATTTTAGATTTGGTCTCAGGAGTAGGGCTGATGCGGCAGCAGCTGTTACCGCTCCGCGATTCCATTCCTAAACCTCGGCATCCCAGGTTGCGCCTCACAGAATTCCGCGCGGTACTCTGCGATTCTGCATTTTT
>QEPC01000452.1:282276-307136 GCA_003113815.1 Sphenodon punctatus | reverse complement strand
ACGGGGCAATACAGAGTAGAACAACAAGGACGTACCTATGGTGTTTAATAGAACCATGGTAGTGTTTCCCATACTCTATCACTCATCCCAATCATTTACATCACCAACAATCTCGAGATTCTACTAATTTCTTATGTCATTCCTCCTATTATTCCACCAAGTTCTTTTCTCCTGTACTTCATCCTTATATCCTCCTCCCTGTCATTCCACCATCTCTCCTTGCTGCCTTTGTTATTCCACATCCTCTCCCCCCCCACTCCCAAAGATGCATCTCCATTGTATTATTTCAGAGATATAATATTATTATTATATCTTAATGAGATATAATTTAATTCCAAATTAGGATTAATGTTTCCTCCATTCCTTCCATTGGCCTTTCCATGCATTTAGTGTACCCAAATTCTTATTAAACACTTACATACTTAACACATGGTTACCTGGCCCCCACTGTCACTCCAGACCACAGTAAGTAAAGTGGGCTATCAGACACTGATAACCCACTTTACTCTGTGTTCGGTGGCTGGTTCCTGACCATGGTGGACCCGGGCTGTGACTCATGGATTTCCCCATGTCATAACCAGAACTAAGCTCCATGCTGTCAGGAGCCAGACCATGCTAACATCTGACAGCCACTTTCAAATGTGATGGTGGCACCTGGATTAATCCACACTAAAGCGTATTAGTCCATGCCACCATCACATCTGAAAACATGCAATATGACAGGAAATTTTGTGTACCTAAGTGTAAGAGATGCACACTGAAAAGAACAATTTGAAATAGTCACACATACGGATGACTTATAAACCACAGAGAATAAAGAATTAACTATCGCTGTAGACAGCTCAATGGAAAACACCTGCACAATTCACAGGAGTGATTTAAAAAAAGATGAAGAAAGAGGTTTGTTTGTATTAAGAAAGGCATAGAAAATAATCCCCAAAGTCTTATAATGCCATTGCACACATGAACAATAGATATACCATTACCTTGGATACCAATTTATATCCTCACCAGGCAGCTCAGCAGCACACAACACACTGTGTGACTTATCCAGGCATGTACATAGAGAAAAGTGAGTTAAAGATCAACTGCAAATTTGATGATTAGTTTACACTTGCACTTGATTGGATAAATAAAAATTAAAAATTTTGACTATCAGAAAAGTATTTGTTGCACTAGTAGTATAGTGGCAGCATGCTGAAGCAAAAGTCCACAGTGGTTCCTTTTTTCCTTGCTAAATCTTTCTAACTTGCATTGGCTGATAGAGTTTAGATCTCAGCCAGCTGGGGATGCTCAGTTACCCATCTTCATCATTCTTCATTACTGTCTGAGTTTGGCTAAAGCTGTCTTCTACTGGACCTATCATATCAGATTTTTCTTCAGAGAAAGCACCAATACATCACCCATAGCCAAGCTCTAGTTAGCTTAATAAAACAATCTTTAAAATGGAGAAAATCAATTTCTTTTTTCTTTGTTTAATTTCAGGGTCCGGGTTACAAGGTCTCACAGTTCTTTCCCACTCGTGGTGGGTGGGTGAGGCGTGTTCTTTAAGGTTAGTGTGGCTGGATGCCGTTGATTAATTTTTTCTTGGTCTGCAAAACCAGTTGGGATAATCTGGTCCCTGCAGACATCTTTCCCCCCATTTCCACCCAATAAGCTACCTCCTTGCCTTTAGTCATCTCACAACTGTGGCTTGATTCAAGCAATAAAAATAGCTAAGTTTATGATTCCTAGCAATGTCAGGGCTTTGGAACGTGAATAAATTATGAGACAGAAACACTGTGAATGTTTCAATCGGGTGATGCATTTCTCATATCACTGGGACTAGGCATGGGGAGCCATAGTTTAAATTATGTTCCATCAATATGTCTTTTTTATGGATGCTTATGCTTGCATTTAATATGCAGTTTTAGAATACAAATACCGGTAGCAATTGCTGTTGCTGTTTGAAGTAGATTTGTTTTACTACTATAAGAATAATGCTGGCTAGAAAAGTCACTGGAGCTTGGTTTGCTTCCCCCTGCTTCCTTTTGTTTTCAATGAGGGAAATGTGAAAGGCTTGGTGTTTTGCTATAGTTTTACAGGGTTATTTAATTTCAGGCCAAAAATCTTAAAACCACAGACAAAATGATGGCACAATTCCCCCCCCCCACCCCTCCCCCACCCCGAACTGGATTACCGTTTTCTTTGTTTGCTTTCTCCAGATGGTGTAATTCAGTTCTTGTTTCAAGGATTTAGCTGTCTGGAGTGGAAGTTAAAACGCACAATTTTTCTAACCTTATGACAGTTAGTAGCCAATAAATATTGTTTGTGCTGAATGGATTTCAACCAACTGGGGCAAATGCTGCCTTTGCTTTCAGTGATATAAATCTAGAGTGGCACCAGTGATGCCAATGGAGTTACTTCTGAATATCTGCAGGCGCAACTAAGGGCACAATATGCACTTCCATATTTTTGGTTTGCGGGGGCGGGGGGCTTGTGCTAGGTCTTTTCTCCTGACGGCAGTTTAGAAGTTAAGGACAACAGCAAAACTGCACTTCATTCATAGGAATTAAGACATTTTCACTTGGTAACACATCATCTGCCAAATCCTAGAACCCACAGGAAAGGATGTATAGTGCTTCTAATTTTGAAGTACTTCCTGCAGTATGTAGTGCAGATCCAGCTTCCATTTATACAAGTGGCAAAATTCCCACTTACTTCAAAGGGAGATGGATTGGGCCCAAGATAAAAACCCATCCGCACACAAGACATTATATAGATTAATAAATCTGGGAAAGTGTCATATCTGTGCACACACACGGCTCGTAATTAGACTGTAAGCTGTTAAGGACACTGAATACGTCCGCACTTGTGATTACATATTGAAGTCCTCCTCTGGAAAACACTGCAACAGGACTGTAAAAATAGAAATAATTATAGCAATAATTATACAGACATATAATCTATGGGGAACTGAGGGTGTAAAGTCGTATTTGAAATGCTCCTTTTCCCTCTGCAGTTAGCAGCAGATTGAGCCCTTCTCTAGATGGCTCAGCTTTATAGCTGAGCTGAACTGGCCATGCCCAGCCCACAGCTATTTCCTTTTCATGGCTAGCAAGCGCCACCCTCTTTTCAGCTGTTCCTCCAATTAGGCATGATCCTTTACTCCAGTCACACCTGTATCCTTGCTGGTGCTACTTTACTGTTGGCACTCACTGTTTTAAAGGGCCAACTGCCCTATTAGCCTGCAAGCTGCCACAGTTGTAACTTAAAGGGCATATTTTACATTATGATGTACTAAAATAGATTTCATTTTAAGGGGGAAAGGGAAGGGGAATGGAAGGAGAGAGCACTCAAGAATAATGTGTACGTGAGATGGGCTACCAAAGGCAGAATCAAACTGAGGTAGAATAATTAGAAATACTCTGACAAGTATTTGGGTGGGAAGTCACCAGAGTGCATACATGTGAGACTGTGCAATGAGTGGAAGGGCACAAGAAGACAGTCTACTTGGGATGGGACTTCAGGTGGATTTCCGAACTGAGATCTATTACAGGTTCAGATTTTTTTATGATTGTGTTTTTGTTTTTTGGGTTGTTTTTTTTTTAACATATTCATATTACAGGTCTGTATTTAAATAATTAAAATATTTAAAAATTCTTTGCACACGCGTAATGGCTGCTGGGCCATTTTGCGCATGAGCATGTGCAACATGGCCACCACCCTTCCCTTATCCAAATGATGGAAATAGTGTTTTCCAGGTGCCTTGAAAGCAATCAGAACCCTGAGAAGCTCTCTCCCCTAACACCTCTTTAGGAGAGGAAACAGGGACGGAAGCAGAAAACATAGCAGCAGCCTGGCACCAGTCTGAGCCGGTTCGGAGGCTGCTGCAGCAGAAAGTGGGAGGAATTTCTGTACTTTGATGAATTTCATTAATTTTTTTAGTTATTTATTTCTGTTTTTATTTACTTACGTTTACTTCTGACTTTTGCTGATGTTCACTGTGGCACAGTCCCTTTTAATTGTTCCCCCTCCCAGAGTAATGTATTTCTTAATTTTATTTTGGATTTGTTGTTTAGTGCGGGGGGGTGTAGATATTTGGTTGTTTGGATATTTTAAATATATTTTGGCTGTTTTTAATATATATTTTCTAATTTTTGGTTTAGATATTGTGCATTGACTCAATATATTTCTGGATACATTTTATATATATTAATATATTTTTATATCTTTTCTTTTTTATCCTTTGTCTTTGTATTTATTTTGGATATTGGATATTTGGTGTGAATATTTTTTGTGTTGACTGGGTGCAGTAGGGGCAAAAATGCAAACTGAATTTAAACTTTTTTCTAAAACCTTTACTTGCAGACTTCTTATATTTATTATTTTTGCAGCAGTGTGAACACTTCAAAATGCTTGTTTCTCAAGTGACTTTATGGATATTTTCACACAAGATATTCTCCACTCACTGCCCACCCACTATGCATGTTAGAGGGCACCCAAAGGGAAACACTGCAGCCCTGCAATATGTATAGTAGGTGGGTAGTCGGTGGAGAGTGTCTTGTGTGAAAATGTCCTAAATTGTCCTGTAGTATTTCTGAAGGGAAAAAATTGTGTTCTTTTTTGTGATAGCCCCTTTGAATTTTGTCCCTCTTCCCATGTGATCTGATGCTTGAAAAACCTTTTGTTGAACTTTGAATGTTTAAATTGGTTGGGATATTTTGGTGGGCTCATACTGTGGAAAAAACCCCAGACAAAATAAAGATTTTCCTAGGGATTTACTTGGTGCCTTGGTATATTAAATATTTTTGTTGCATCCTGAGCACTTCAAAAATACATACTTTGCAGTTTTCATGAAGCCTTGTATGGTCTTAATGTTTTTGAAAGGTTTTAATGTTTTTGAAAGGGCCCCTCTGATTTTTGTCCCCCATTCTACAAGTAATCTGATGCTACTGGGAATTTGGGATTTTAAGGATTTTTCCACATATTTTTTTCTCTTCTTCACTGGACTGGGAGCTTGTAGGAAGGATACTGAAAATGCTATGTCATAGGTGGGGGACCTTTTTCCTCCCAGGGACCAATTGAAAAATTAGTACAAGCTCTGAGAGTCACATAAACGTTGGAGGTGGAGAGGCCTATGAAATACACTCAGTAAGAGGAATGTTCAGATCATGGATCTCTCCCCTGGCTATGTCCCCTCTCCTTGTGTGTATGCCTTCATCTCTGCTCCCTTACCCTGAATGCAGATTTTTAGTTCTTGAGAGTAGGAACTGGATATAGGAGCTAGATCCAGGAACTGGAAAGGGACCAAATAAAAACTTGTGCATGTTGTTTTTGTTATTACAATAACAGTAATGAAAATTGTCATTGGAGGGCACTATGTGTAATTTTGAAATGATTAGATAAAGGGAACCGATTTCAGAAGCAGTTGAAAGTTGTAATTTTAAGAAAAGCTTCATGCACATTCATGGCTACAAATTCTTTATCTTCCATTCAATTTGCATGAAACCTGG
The DNA here is from genome assembly GCA_003113815.1 of Sphenodon punctatus. Taxonomy (NCBI): domain Eukaryota; kingdom Metazoa; phylum Chordata; class Lepidosauria; order Sphenodontia; family Sphenodontidae; genus Sphenodon; species Sphenodon punctatus. The sequence goes on along the minus strand of QEPC01000452.1, from coordinate 301,641 downwards.
AAATATTATGTCCCTCCATAATCTTAACACTCCTACCAGTTTTCAGAAAGATTGGATAAAGGGTCCTGATAGTATAAGACATTAACTTGAAAATACATTTCCAGCTGCAACATTTGTATATTCCATCCTGTTTACAAGATATTTATTTATTGTAATAAATAAATTAAAATAAATAAATAAGGATCCCCAGAGTGGCTCCTTTAGTCTGCTGGGGGTGCCTTCTTGGAGGTCCCTCGTGTTAAGTGGGGGGCGACAATGGAGAGGGATTCTCATTGGCTGGGCCGCATCTTTTGAATTCCCTCCCCAGAGGAAGCTCACCTGGCCCCAAGCCTTTTAGCCTTCCGTCAGGCTTGTAAAACCTGGCTGTTCACCCAGGCCTTTGGGGAGAGGGGAGGGTGGGTTAGGGTTTTTAGCTCTTCCGTACCCTTATTTTTATTTTTATTTTTATTTATTTTTCCTAACCCTGTTGAGGTTTTAAATTGTGTGGTGTTTTTTTCATTTTTTTTATTTTTATGAATGTTTTTACTTAGTTGTACATCACCCCGGGATGCCGTAGGCATATGGGGCAACTATTAAATGTTTTAAATAAATAAATAAATAAAGTATTAAAACATTTTTAACCCGCCCATCCTGCCACAGGCAGTTCTGGGTGGTGCACAATATAAAACATTAACAATAAAAACAACTTTTAAAATAGACAACAAGGGAGGTATAAAAAATCCCCAACCACCCACCACCCTAACCCATTCCCCCCACCCTACCCATCCTCCCCCCCGAAAGCCAGGCAAAACAGCCATGTCTTGAAGCAGCGTCAGAACGAGGGGAGATCCAGGGCCAAATGGGCCTCCACCGGCAGGGAGTTCCACAGCCATGGGGTGGCTACCAAGAAGGCCCTCTCCATCATGGCCCCCACGGCAGACTCGGAGGACTTCCAGGAGAGCACCCCCCGATGACCGCAGGACCCGGGGGTGAGACGGTCCTGCAAATAGGTTGGGCCAAAGCTGTTTAGGGTTTTATAGGTAAGCACCAACACCTTGAATCAGTCCCAGAAGACTACAGGCAGTCAGTGAAGAGACCGAAGAACTAGTGTAATATGTTCCCGGTGGCCCAATTCCACCAGGAGACATTCTGCACCAGCTGCAGTCTCCATACCATCACCAAAGGTAGCCCCATGTAGAGCGTGTTACAGTAGTCAAACCTAGAGGTGATGAAGGCGTGGAGGATGGTGGCCAGGTCAGAGTCCGAAACATATGGCCGAAGCTGATGCACTAGATGTAATTGGTGGAAAGCACTCCTTACCACAGCCTCCACCTGAGCATCCAAGCAGAGTTGCGAGTCAAGGAGCACCCCCAGACTCCGTACCTGAGGAACCATCAGTGATGGGGGCTGTTACCTCTGCTGCCTTACCCACCAAAATCACCTCTGTCTTGTTGGAATTCAGTTTCAGTTGGTTTGCCCTCATCCAGTCCCCCACAGATTCAAGGCACCCATTAAGCATCGAGACTTCCGGGCCTGGGTCTGATGAAAATGAGAGGTAGAGCTGGGTGCAATCAGCATATTGATGACACTGCATGCCAAACCTCCTGACCACCTCGCCAAGCAGCTGCATATACACGTTCAACAGGAGAGGGGACAAAACAGAATGCTGCAGGACTCCACACAAGAGGTTTTGGTGTGATGAAAAATAATCACTGAGTACCACTTGCTGAGTTCTTCCAGCCAGGAAGGAGTGGAACCAGTCAAGAACTGTACCACCCACCCCTGCATGGTCCTGTAGGCGCATCACCAACATCTCATGATCAACGGTATCAAACGCTGCTGACAGATCTAATAGAATCAGCAGGGCCGGACGACCCTGGTCTAATTCTCGGTGAAAATCGTCAACCAATGCCACAAGCACAGTCTCAGTGCATATCCCGGGCGAAACCTTGACTGTGAGGGATGAAGAAAACTGACACAATCCAGATGCTCCTGCAACTGCCAGGCCACCTCCTGCTCAATAACCTTTCCTAAAAAGGGAAGGTTAGAGACCGGCCGATAACTGACAAGGGAGTCAATGTCAAGTGATGGGTTCTTGAGTAGGGGTCGAACCACCACCTCTTTAAGGCAGCCTGACCACCCCCACCAGCAATGGCTCCATCATCTCCCAGCAGGTCTTAACCAGCCAGGATGGTCAAGGGTCCAGTTCACTACAGGTGGCCCTGTTAGCCCCAATAATATCCTCCACATCGGCAGGGGACGTCAGCTGAAACTGATCCCACAAACAAGGATAAGGTCGCCATAACCTCCAGTTGCCCTAGTGCAGAAAATGCAGCATCAAAACCATGGTGAATCCGAGCGATTTTATCTGCAAAATAATCCACAAACAAGTCACAGCTGGCACTAGATGACTCCACTCCAAGGTTGAGGGAGGCCGTACTGACCAGCCCCCGCACCACCCGGAACAGCTCCACTGGACAGGATTTAGCAGACGCTATAAGAGAAGCAAAGAACTCTTTCTTTGCTGTTCGCATAGCAATGGCATAGGCTCGTAAACTCTCTCTCTGCTTTTCCTACAGTTAGGCATTTATAGAGCCTTTCCCTGGTAGGATGAATTCTCTAGTGTGTAATGATAGCTGAACTCACCCTGTAGTATTTCCCATTCAGAATCAGAACACATGTAAAGGTTCTCCCCTGTGTGGGTTCTCCAATGTATATTGAGTGTCCCAACCTCTTCTGTAGGTTTTCTCACATCCATGGCATATTCAGGGTTTGGATTTTGAAGTGAAACAAATCACGCAGACATATAATGACCCCTTATTTAAAACAGACTTGAAGCCTTGAACTGCCAATTTCTTTTTCTACAACATGATCTACAGGAGTAAATGCTGATTTTCTGTTTTGATTTATTCACACCGAGCTTTGCATTTTGGTGCAAAAGCTCACAGGCCACCTCTGTACCTTGCTGCATCACCTCAATTACCATTATGATGATGAGGCTCATTTTTGTCATTGAGGGATGGGAAATGCTTTTACATCACAAAAAAGTTTCAAAACATAAGAAATAAAATCTATGTTTGGCCATGATTTTCATTTCCCTTGTGTGGCGGTGGGTCAGGAATACAAATGCCCTCTAAGAGGTGGTTGGGGTGAGGCTTGGCTGAATGCAATTGAGAAGCCAAGAGGGAGGTTTGCATATACCTGCTGTGTGACTGGAAGACCACTGCTAGACAGTGGCTTGCTTACTCTCACTAGAGAGAGAGAGAGAGCTGTTCACAGTGCAAGCTCCTTGAGTGGGAGTTCTGGGACCTAGTAAGCTACCCTGAGGAGATTACAAGAGCTATTCCAGTTTTCTTCTGTGTTGTGCTTGTACTAGTGAAGAGGAGCAACAACAATGATGATGGCAACAGCAACAATGACAAGAAGCCCCAGTGAAGACTAGAGCCCTTCATGGGAGTTCGGTGATCTAGTTAGCTGCCCTACAGATTTCACTTAGCTGGGTCAAGAGATGGCTACTTAGGGGTCTCTTGTGAGAGCAGCAACAGTAACCAAAAGCCCCAGCAAGGACCAGCAACCAATGTGGGAGTTCTGGGGCCTAGTAAGCTGCCCTTGACCTAGTCTCTGCTGATTTCACTTAGCTGGGTCAAGAGGAGATGACCTGAACTCCTCAGGAGTAGTGGCAACAGTGAGGAGCTCCAGTGAATTCTAAGACTCCTTCCTACAGAGGAGACCTGCTCCTTGCCCCCAGGAGCTGTGATTTGTGAAAAGCTCCTGAGGACAGTACACCAGCTCCAGAAGCCACTGCTCCCCCAACAGCTCCCCAAACACTGCTTCCCCAACAATGATCCTAAACAGGATCAGGTAGCAGGTTGAAGAAAAGAAGTCCCCTCAGTGCATGGATCAGCCTACTTTCCAAGGGTCATATTGGCAACGAATTGTGAGTGGGGCAAATAGGGACTTGCAGGAGGGCAATGAGATGGCTTTTTAAGAGACAGAACCGTGGGAATTATACGACTGTCACAAGTCCATCCTTTGTAACTCTGTTTTAGGACTTTACCATCTATCTGTTCTTCCAACAAAACTCCTTTGTCTATAAATCATGACCAGTGTGTTTGTGAGGCAGAAAATAATTGTCTCTCAAAAACAGCTAGTACTGTTTCCAGTTTCTGGGTGAGGGCTCAAGCCAATAATCTTATGATGTTGAACTGTAGATGAACCTGGCCCCTTCAGACACCGACACAAGGATTACACATACTTACAAACTGACCAGAACTTTAAAAGATAGGAAGCACCTTGACTCCACTTTTGCACATAAGCAATGAAAGTTAAGGAAGTGCGAACGCGGTTTGGATGTTCAGAGTTCGGCCCAAACTCGATCTGTTCAGACGTCCGAACCAGACGTCCGAACTTAACTCAAAAATGGCCAAACAGTTCAGTCATGTTCGAGTAAATTCGGATGAGTTCGGGGGCAAGAAAAACATGAATTTGGGTGGGAAAAACATGACTGGAAGGGGGAGGCAGCTGAGGAGCAGACTTCCTGGCACCAGGGGTGGAGACCAGGGGTGGTCCCAGGGCCAAATGATACCAATACTGAAAAAAAATCTTCAAATTCGGTATCGATTTCGGTATCGATAGCGCTATTTTCGGATGTTCGGATGAATTCAGCCAAACCAAACTCCACCAAACCAAACAGCCGAACCCTAATTTGGGTTTCGAACCAAAAAACTGAACGTCTGAACATCCGAACCGCTTTCTGTTTGCACATCCCGAGTGAAAGTGAGAAAGTATTTATTTTCAGTGTCACTTATCTCTTAATCTGAACACAGGAGAAGTCAGAATCCTTTAAACCTTAACAAGAGTAATGACACTTCTTGTTGTGAATGACAATGGGAAAATATTTCACTTGACTTTTTCAAACCTTTAAAGAAGGTTTCATTCATTTTCTGTCTGGGTCTGAGCAAAGGTTAAAGGAGAAGTTCTTATTTTATCTCATTCACCTCACTTGAGAATATTGTGTACTTTATGCAGTTTCCTCTTGAAGAATCTCAAACAAGCATTCCTAAAACCATGTGTTCTAACAGTAGGTGTAAGTAAGAATAAATAAAAATTCATGAAAAAACAAATAGAATTCATCCTAGATTAACCTAGAACTTTTCCCTTTGCTGAAATTCAATGTCTTTGTAATATAGTATGTATTAAAGGTGTAATAAATAAATAAATATGTGCTTTGGTATTTACTCACTAAAAACAAATTAAGAATACGTTCAGAATTGTAGCTTAAGGTAAGAACTCTTCAAAACCCAGCTAATAAAAGAATATAACAGATCCAAGGATGACGTATGTATTTCTGGTGTAACTATACATCTGATATGATAGCATATATATCTGATATGACTCATGCTGACCAGAAAAGAAATCTGCAGCCACAGTTTGATTTCCTTCAGCCTTCTGAGAACTCCTTCTTGGAGTTTGCATTATATTTTCTGAACCTTTGAAGAAATAGAGTGTGTTTGTGTGATAAAGTGACTAATTTTTGTTAACAATTTCACTGAGTTTGGAAGAGATGTCTTCATCTCTTACATTTGGGATGAATACAGCAACCACAATCTTTCCAGACTGAGTTTATATTTAGCTACACAGTATAAAGTAGAATATCTAATGTACTTAAGTTATCTAACATTTTGAATATCGCATCTATCTTTCCTATTGTCATAATGATTCCCTATGAGAAATGACTTAATGAGGTTTGATTTACTGTGCACGTCATCTTCAAACAATATAATGTCTTCTAATTGAGTTATCAAGCTTTTTGCTTCAATATCAGTCTTATGCGTTTTGAAAAGTTCCAAAATCTGATTTCATCTTTGTGGCCTGTAACCATTATCATGCTACTCTTGAAGGTGTGTCACATCAGGAAACATATACGAGATAGAAAAGAAACAATAGGTGTTTTCAGATGAGATGCTACCCCGCATGGCCATCCATGAGCCACAAGTTCGACCACCTGTATGAAGGTGAAGCAACTGGATGCATGCTCCCATGAGTCATGGATCACCCACTCTCAGTCACTCACAGCGCCATAACAAAAAATGTGGTGTGAGCTTTGGGGCAAGCCAACTGTGCAGTGGCTGCCTTGGTGGCTGAGGTAGCCACGTGGGGAGTTGCCTGTTTTACTTCTCTCTCTATGCCAGCCACATGTGTGGGTGCTCCATGGCAGGGGTGGCCACAGATTACACACACACACACACACACCAGTTGACTTGCTCATCTGAAAACACCCAATGAGGTTAACTGGATAAATTGCAAATAGATTTTTAAAAAATCAACTTCAGCATAAAGCTTGATACGAAAACTCAGCACAGTTCAATATTTGGGATACTAGTGTGAGCTATGATTACCCGCAATTGTTGTAGCTCTTATTCTTTTTATTTGAGGTTGCTGCAAAATCATTATATCTTCTTTGTCAGAATAAGTTGAAGATTTCTTTTTCTTTCATGATGAAGATAGTGTAGTGATCCTATAAATAATACTGCACATAACATCCTCACGAATACCCACCATCCAATATTCATTATTAACATGGAGGCACTTACAACAATGCTGTATGTAATTCAGGTAGGTGCCTGTCTAAAACAATGGTAGTTTTAATTTAAAAAAATTTTTTTAAAGTCTCTATTGCACTGCCTTCAGTTGCTTCCTCTGCACAATCTATAAGTGGTTCCAAAATTGTCAAAACTCTAAGTCTTCCAAGCAAGAAATGCTTGTTTTCAGTCCAAAGGCAAAGTGGTACATAATTCATGATAACTGTCTTATGTCTGCAGCAAGGTGCATCACTGCTCCACACGTTAAATCATATAAATTTGTTACCATCCTTATCTTGATCCATCATCAGAAAAAGTCAAAAGCTGGTAGAGCAGCCTAGCATTAAGCTGCCAGTTTACCCCGCTTCCCACCCATTTCTCATATATTTACACATTTGCAGGTTTCAACTATGAGTTCTCTCTTACCATATGGCTGCTGGCCATGGAATCTGGCAAGTACATCTGCCAAACTATCCTCCCAGTAAGTCAAGCTGGGGTACATCATTGCCTGTCACCATGAGTAATGGCACAAGTAGCTTTTGGTCCCCAAACCACAAGCTGCATACTCCAAGGCAAGTAGAACCTGTAAAGGAGAGTTACATTAGCAAACACTGGATATGAACAGACACATTTCATTAGTCAAATATTCCATGTGGCTATGGAGGAAGAAATTTAGTTCAAACATGGGAGTGTTTCAATGCTGCCTCCTTTCTTGCAGACATATTGGCAAGAATTTCTCTTGAAAAATCTAGATTGTGATTGACATACTGATACTAAATATAAGCTGTCCGTCCACATAGGACCCTTCCTGGGGAAGAGCCTTCTGTGGCCTGAAAGGTAATATATATTCTCAACAGATTTGATCAAATAAAAGATATCATCTTAAGTATCTTGTCTCTATGGCCTGAAAAATCATCATCTTGGAGTGGTGTAGTCTTCCTGAGTAGGAGTAAAGAGACATCCATAGTATTGCTGACTAGAATTGCTTAATTTTTTAATATTAAAATAAGTAGAGCTTTAAGGAACAAGAAAAAGACATTTCTTTCAATGAAACATAGGACCTTTTCAAATGCGCTGCAGCTGGGGGAGCGCTGCGTGGGTGTGCTGTGGCGGGTGCAGGGCGACAGGTGCACATAGGCGCACCTCTACCCACCCCCACATCTCCATGCATGCCCCGCATGGAGCAACCGGGCTATGGGTGGAGGTGGGTGGGGATGCATGGTCCACAGGAGCACGGACGCACACCCACCCACCGGCTGCAGCTGTGCAAACAAGACACACCCACACAGTGGACGTGCATGGGTGCATTTAGTTTGAAAAGGGCCATAGGTTCCTTAGTACCCAAGTTCACGAAATGGACAAGTCAATTGGGTATGCACTCATGGAGGAGTTCCAGCCCCCCTACTATGGCCCTCCTCCAGCCTTCTGTAAGGGGAGCATCAACAAATTACTTTCCCAACAAAGAGTCAAGAAACGGTTGTTCTGGGGTTCCAATGTGACTTGAGGCTCTAGACGTACTAGAGTGTCCAAGAGATCCCACAAACTGAAGGTCTTTTGAACAAAAAGTAGCAAATTTCCCTCTTTCATGAATAGAGGAAGAAACCATTCCTCCCATCAAAATCTTTCCACCATCTTACTAGTGTCCCCCTCAATTTTATCTAACTTTTCTTTCAGTTACCTTACTCTTGCCAAATTCCACTATCAGTCAAACAATGTGAATACAGAAATGTCATGTTTTCCAGGCCATTTTTATTTCCATGCCACCAACCTCCCCACTGTGATGTCAGTGGCATCACAACTGACACAGCAGTGAATGTCTGCACACAGTACAAGACAGAGAAGAATTATTTTGTTACCATGGTGTTCTACTGGTTCTGCTTCTTACAATGTTTTGATTACCTTTTCTCTCTTCCATACATTCCAAGGGTCGATCCATGTAATCATGTCCATGTGAAGACAAGACCCTCTATGAGTGACTCATAATGTCCTCACTTGGGATTCCTTGTCTTTTCTGTCTTTGATAGCTGCGCATTATTTTCCATAATGTAACTTTTTAAAATTATCCATCTCATGATTCAAATAGCACTCAGCTCTAAGGTTTCTTGCTTGTTCAATTTTTCTTTTTAATTAGCTAGTCTTAGCAAGATTTCTCATTACTCTGGGCAGTGGTTATAAATGTTTCCTCTTTCAAAGGCATTTTTCCTATCTACAGGTCTTCTCCCAATCTCATCTTTTTTATCCAACTGCGGATACTTTATGGTTTTCCTCATGTTTTCCATGCCATTTTTATTTATAGAGGATAATAAACTAAAAAAAGCATTTTTATGAACTCCAGCTCTTCCAGGTAATCAATATTAAGAAGTGTAGTCAGCTGTCAGCAAATATTTTTTTCAGACAATAATTATATAGAAGAATGGCAGCTTCTCATTCATCACTTTAAGCTGTTGTCTTGTGGAGGAAAAAGAAATATCTTAAGTACCTGAGGTTTTGCTTCAGAAACATAGTTTCTGACACACACCCATTAACTGGGCTTGGTTGTAGATAGTTTATCTGCTTTACAGCAAAATGTTGCCACTATTAGCAGAAAGAGGTCCATTCTGTCAGCTGTTTTCTCTGCATAATTGCTTCACAGATGAGAAATGATACTTCACCCACAAATCAAAAGTGAAATAAGGCTATGGTTTCTCCAACCTAACAGAAACAGAGGCCTTTTTCACATGGGATGCACCCACTCATGAAAACCCAGAAATCTGGGTATTCATGAGTGGGAGAGCCCCGTGTGAAGGACGCAGCATGGGTGCACATGGTGAGTGGGGGGGCATGTGCGCTCCTGCCTAACGTGCATCCCCATGCACACCCCCACTTATCAATATGCATGGTGCAACCGGGGGAAACAGATGGTTGCTCTGTGCATGTTGAGGAGCGTGGGGGGGGGATGTATGTGTGCCCATATGCATGCCCTGCCCACCCACCACACACACACTGGCATGCCCACGGATCCCCCCACCCTGTGGAGGCCGTGTAAAAACAGCCAGAGCTATATGACCTTGATACACAAAAAAAGGAGAAGAAAGAGAGAGAGAGAAAAGAAAAAGCAAGAATTGAAAAGTGCATCACATAGAGAGGAGTATTTGAACTTGGCTATAAAATAAGTGCATGCAAGCATAAGGTCCAGAACAGATGCAGGGAAATTATCTCCATTGTAATCTTATAAATTCTAAGGTGCTTGCAGACATACAGAAAATTCCCCATATGCTGTGTGGTGGGGGTTTTGGCATAGTTGTTGTGACCTCAGAATTGTGTGCTAAGCTGGCAGTGCAGGCAGGAGTGGTAACCTTCCCTAGACTGTAAATTATATAGAGGTATAGGTTTCTTCTGTTAAACTACTGGACAGGAGCCATGACACCCAGCCATGATATGGATGTCCTCAAAAATAGAACAGAGAGGAGTATGAGGGGCAGTAGCAAAATTATGAACATGGAAAAACTGTGATCGCTCCAACACACACACACACAAATGCAGTCTTCCAACACAGGACAAAACACTTTCTATTTTAAAAAAACCAACAACAATTCTTTATGCAGAAAAAAGCACAAGAGATGTCTGTGGCCTCAGGTTTTCAGAGACCCAGTGTCTCTGATTTCAGATTTACTGCTCCGAAAAGCAGGCTTGATGAGAGAAGAAAAATGAGGATACAATTATACCTGGCCCCAAGCTTTGAGGTAGGTGGACTTTGAGGTAGGTGGATATGCATTAAAATACGAGTAGAATGCGTTTGTACATAAAGTACCCATATGAGCTCTACAAATTGATAATGGGGAGATGGGAGGCAAGGAACACTCAGCTACCAGGATGTACCAAGGCTCCAAATGTCTCTCAGTGGGTCTGCCCAAGAGGTTTTACCTTTTTCTTCAGTTCTCTTCACTGTTGTGTGAAACATTTTTAATGAAGCTCCTCCGACTCCCTTTCCCTCCAATACCTGAACCCAAGTTCACAGAAAAACATGACTTGTTATGTTCAGTTATCATGGCACTCATGCATGAGTATTTATATGTATGAATTGTTCATTCCATGGCAATAATTGCCTGCTCACATTTGTGCATTCAGACTTTGTCCTTATTTTAAAATAAGTCACTCAAAATGTTAGATTTATAAGGCATATAGTTTAATGAATGTCCAAAGTTATACCTGCAAAGAGAACACCAAAAGAAAAGGGGCCCCTGCTAACCGCCTTGTGCGGTGCGGGGGAAAGTTTGTGCCCGCCCCATCAGGGGAATCAGGCACCTTGGCTGAGGGCGGGAAGCCGCCCTGGAGCTGGCCGAGCGGGGGACTCTTGCAGGCTGCAATTGACATGGTTGCAGCCTGCATCGGAAGGGATGGAGAAGCGGCATGAGAATGCACCCTGGGGATTAGTCCATGCGGGGCATGTGGTTGGGAGAGGTGCGGAGCAGCGGCATTTGGCCGCTGTCAGCGCCAGAAGAGGACGCGTTCCTGAGCGTGGGGGGCCTTGACGACGCAGGAGACCTGCGTGCAGGGAGCAGCGAGCGGGGGATAGGAGCCCGGACCAGGGAGTAGCAGGGCTTTCCAGTGGTGGGGGGGGTGATTTAGATTGAGCAGTGGGGATTGGATCCCTCACTGTGGGATCATTGTATTCACGTGTCAGGGGCATAAGGGGAGTGGGTGAGGAGTACCCCCCCTCGGGTAACTCTTTGGTGCTCTTGTGGGTAGGCAGGACCAGCAGACACACACACCCCAATTGGCAGTCAATTTAGCCTGGTGTTTGGGTGTGAACCCCCCCTCTCTTCTGGTACAGTGAGTGGGGCAATCGGGTAGAGGAAACCCCCTCCTCCCTTCGCAAGACTTAAAGGAATGGGTAGGACAAAGAAGGGTCAAGTGGCTGGTAGGCCACAGGGAAAGAGGGGGCATTGTAAAGGGGCAGCTTTGCAGCCCCCTCCCCTGCCATCAGATGGGTTGGATGTTGATGTTGGGGCTCTGCTGGGGCCTGTGGTTCCACCAGTGGTGGCAGGGCCTAGTGGGGGGGCAGGACAGGTCACGCATGTGCAGCCAGTTGGGCCTGGCCTCAGTATAGTGGCAGCCCCTCCTGGGAGGGAAGTTCAGTCAGTCCCCATGGGTGGCGCAGGGGGGGGTGTTGGGTGCCCAAGGGGTGCAGCAGCCCCCTATGGCTTGGCTTCAGCAGGGACACTGACAGGCCTTTTTGCAGGCTATGGAGGCAAGAAAGGCAGGGTGGGACAACATGATGACTCTCCTGGAGTCTTCAGGGGTTTTGGACGCGGGGAGGGGAGGGGGTCCAGTGTTTGTGTGACAGAGCCAGATGTCACATGATCTTTCTTCAAAGCCTCATGCACGGGACAGGCAGAAGCTGGGAGGGCTGGCAGTCGAGGCTCTGGTGGAGAAAGTCGACAGGATGGAACACCAGATAGCGAGACTGGCGCAGCTACTGGAGGGAGGTGCTGGACCTTGGCTTGAGGTGGCACCGACAGCACGGCCGGGGGATCAGCAGGCTGTCGTGGCTTCAGCAGCATTAGGTGCCGGTGTGGGTGAGTTTCTCCTGCCTCTAGCAGGCTCACAAGGAATAGAGCAGGGTGTGGATGGAGGTTGCCAGCGGGGGCAACAAATGGCAAGGCCATTTGGTGGCGAGAATGCTGGGGGGGCAGGTACGGGAACTATTGCACCCCCCGGGGAGGCAATGGTGAGGCAACCTGGGACAGATTTGCTGGGGATCAGGTCGGGTCAACTGCTGATACAGCAGGACCCAAATTGGCTAGTATGGGTGGACAATGTCTGGCGCCCACAGGGGTTGATATAGCAGGTACCAGAGACTGGGGTACAGGCGAGGCAGTTAGGGACAAGTGTGCAGGCTGCATCACTGTCGAGCATGGCAGTTCAGGTGGTGGCAGGGGCAGTGGGGAGGCTACACAGGAGGTTCCCCCATTGCAGGGGGGGTACGCTCGGGTTTCGGCACCTCTTGGGGTGCACCTCCTGCAATCGTTAAGGGAGAAGATATGGAAAGGAGATTATATAGATTTGTTTGGAATCCTCTTTTGCGACCCGATTCCAGATCCTAATGTGCGGCCCAAAGCAAAAGAGCTGGAGAGGGCAAAGAGGCGCAAGATTGATAGGAATTGGGCCAACTGGGAGTCGGCATTCATTGTTTACGCAGGAGTGTTGATGCAGGCATTCCCGGAAAGGGCGGTGGTGTTGTGGAAGTACTTTGATATAGGCAGGCGGGCGTACCTGACAAAGGAGGGTTTTGGTTGGCTGCGTTATGATGAAGCATTTTGTCAGAATGCAGCAATTACACCCGGAGTGCGCTGGGACGTAAAGGATCATGATCTATGGTTGGAGTGTGTCCAAGGAAAGGAGGTAGTGCAGGCTGACAGTGGGCATATTATTGTCAAGGGTGATGGGCAGCCCTCAGACAATTTTCGTGGAGAGAAGGCAAGAAAGGGACAGCAATCGTTCACGTGCTGGGATTTCAATGAAGGAATGTGTTTTCGTTCCTTCTGCAGGTTCCGGCATACGTGTTTGTAATGTGGAGGGTCGCACCCCTCCACTAGTTGTCAGCGCAGGCATGGCACAAGTCAGAGAGGAGGGGTTTCCAGCCCGGGGTAGGGAAAGGAAACGGAGCAGCACCGGCAGGTGCAGGGAAGGGCCCCAACACCAGTTAGATGGTGGGTGTTGGAACGTTTGTTGCGGGATTACCCAGACCCTGCTCTAGCAAGTTATATAGTTAATGGTTTTAAACACAGGTTTGAGATTTATTTCAAAGGCAGACGGGAGCCCGTGATGGCTAGAAATTTGAGAACAGTGGTTGGGATGGAGGGGGTTGTCGAGATTAAGATAAAGATGGAATTAGCCGAGGGTCGCATTGTGGGTCCATTTGATTCATTGCCATTGGAAAACTTGAGGGTGTCACCGTTAGGCATAGTTCCTAAGAAGACCCCCGGGGAGTATCAGTTGATACATCACCTGTCTTATCCTAGGGGGTCCTCGGTGAACGATTTCATTCCAGTGGAGCTGTGTACGGTCCACTACGCTTCCTTTGATAGAGTGGTGGAGTTGGTACGGGAATGTGGAAAAGGCGCCCTTATGGCAAAGAGCGATGTGAAATCGGCTTTCCAGCTCTTGCCTGTACACCCCAGGGATTTTGATTTGTTGGGGTTTGCATTTCAGGGCCAATTTTACTATGATAAAGCGATGCCCATGGGATGTTCTATCTCATGTGCCGTTTTTGAGAAATTCAGCTCGGCGCTGGAATGGATCGTTAAATGGTGGACGGGGTCTCAGCAAATTTCTCATTATCTCGACGATTATTTGTTTATTGGCAAGACAGGGTCATCGGAGTGTGCGGAGTAGTTGGCAGCCTTCAGGAAAGTTGCTGAGGTAGTTGGCGTTCCCTTGGCAGAAGAAAAGACAGAAGGTCCAGTTTCCGTCTTGACTTATCTAGGGATAGAACTGGACTCGAAGGTTCAGTGTTCCTGGCTGCCAGAGGATAAGTTGCGGGTACTGCGTGAGGACATTTCGGCCTGCATCGGGACAGGCAAGGTAACGTTGCGGGCTTTGCAATCATTGGTGGGAAAGTTGAATTTTGCCTGCCGGGTGGTGGTGCCGGGCAGAGCGTTTTTGTCCCACCTTTACGCCAAGACATCCAGGGTTGCCTTGCCACACCACCATATTTGGGTCACCAGGGACATGAGGGAGGATTTAGGCATTTGGTTAGATTTCCTGCAGTGCCACAATGGGGTCAGTATGTGGAGAGAGGTGGTGCACCTGAAGGTGGAGTTGCAGGTACATTCAGATGCGGCAGGTGCGGCAGGACTTGGAATTTATTTCCAAGGGATGTGGTGTTCGGAGCGGTGGCCTGCCCACTGGGGTGTCGCAGGGATGTTAAAGGACTTAACGTTTTTGGAACTGTTTCCAATAGTTGTGGCAGTGTATTTGTGGGTGGACCATTTTAGGAATAAGAAAGTATTATTTTGGTGCGATAATCTAGCAGTGGTGCACATTGTGAATGGTTTGCCATCAAAATCTGAGAGGGTGATGCGCTTGGTGAGGTTTTTCGTTTTGTGGTGCTTGAAGCACAACATAGTCTTTTGTGCTAAGCATGTGCCAGGGGTGGCCAACGAGATTGCTGATGCCCTTTCTCGTTTCCAGATCCAATGTTTTCGGGAGCTCACTCCACTGGCCAGGGAGAAGCAGGAATCCATTCCTCGGGAGCTCTGGAGCCTTGGATCTTAGAGGTCATAGAGACAGTAAAGGGCGCGGTCTCCCCAGTCACATGGCAACAGTATGAAAGGGCACTGAGGGAATTTTGTGTGTTTGCTAAGGGAAAGGGTTGGTCAATAGGTTTTCTGATCCCTTTGCCACCAGTAATCCAGTTTGGGTTGATGCTTCGAAAGAAAGGTTTGGCACCAGGTACGATTGCGGGGAAGTGGTCGGCCCTATCCTTCCTGTCAAAAATGGTGGGTAATTCAGATTTGCCAGGCTCTCCGATACTTAGAGCTATGTTGAAGTCTTGGAGGCGACAAGGAAGGGGTAGGACTGATGATCGAGCGCCTATGTCCCCCAAGCTGTTGAAAGACATGGTCGGTAAACTGGGGGAGATTTGTGTGGATGAGGGCAAGGTTAAATTGTTTCAGGCGACCTTTGTTATTGCCTTTTTTGCAGCATTACGGGTGAGCGAGTTGGTAGTGAGCTCACAGGCAGACCAGTCGGGCAGGGTTTTACAGATTGGTGATGTGTTGCTAGGAGGGGACAGAGTGCAGATCAGTATTCAGGTGTCCAAGACTGATCAAAAGGGGAAGGGTGCCAGGGTGGTACTTTTCAGAGTGGTCGAACCTGCGATTTGTCCAGTCACTTGTTTAAGGTCGTTTTTGGCAGTTAGACCCGGGATTCTGGGGCCTTTGTTTGTTCACCGCTCATGCCTGCCTCTTTCGTGGTACCAGTTTGTTGCAATTATGAGACGCTGTTTGGCTGGACTAGGGGTGGTGGGAAGGTTCAGTTCCCATTCTTTTAGGATTGGGGCTGCATCTACTGCAGCGGCGGCGGGTGTGGTGCCAGGCGATATTATAGCAGTGGGCAGGTGGCGATCATCGGCGTTTAAGTCGTATGTTCACCCTTTGCAGGGAGAGTAGGTTTTTGGGTTGGAGAAGCAATATAGTTACACTGGTTAATTTCTTTATGTTGCAGGGTGGCAGCGCAGCCAGGCCAGGAAGGTCGTTTGGATGGTAGTGCATAGTTTTGTTGTCTGGGCAAAAAGGAGGGCTGGGAGTTTGGGTTGGGGGACCCAGTTGGGGTTAGCCCCTCGAGCCGAGGTCGTATGGAAGGGGAAGAGGGGCATGTTGTGGCCCCAGTTGTTGCCATTGTTCCTTGGCTAGACGGGGAGGTCCCCTCCTGATGTTATATTGTTCCACCTGGGGGAAAATGATCTCACTAGGGAATCTGGTTTGGACTTGTCCATTGTGGTGTGGCAGGATTGGATATGAATCAGGGAAATGTTTCCCGGAGCGCTGTTAATGTTTACAGCACTGTTACAGAGAATAAAGTGGCCTGGGGCTAACAGCACGAGAGCGGTGGATCGATCTTGCAAATGGGTTAATAATGAAATTTAAAAGGTTGTTGAACAGACTGAGGAATATGGTTCGTTCACAATGAGATATCCTGGACGAGGCCTGATTTATATTGGGCTGATGGGGTGTATCTTTCTGAAAAAGGGATGGATCTATATCTGGGGAATGTCAGGGAGATTTTGGTAACTTGCCTGGGCTAGGTAAAAGTTCTTTGGGTGAGTGGGGGGGCGTTCAAGCAAAGTAATGCTGAACTTGGTGGCGGTGTTCAGTACCATGAAAAATTATTCGGAGTAGGATGGTGAAATTGGTCTGGTGGCTATTGGGAGACATCTGGTACGTGGATTATGGTAGGCCACCTGGTGGTTGGACCTGGGAAGCAGTTAGGGGAGGAGTTCCCCACTTCTATTCCAGAAAAGGAGGGATTGGCGTCAAGTGTCACATAGTAGGATCTAAGCAGTCCCGATGTGGCGCCTGGCGTTAGTTCTTCCCGGGGTATGGACCAGGGCGGTCCACAGGCAGAATGGATTGGACTGGTAACTCCAATCCAGATTGAGCATTACATGGTACTGAACGCAGGGAGTGAGGGTCATTAGGGCCGGGGGATAATCAGTCGTGGTGTACCATCACTCCCCTTAGAACTCACCCAAATCATTTGGCCAAATTGATTGGCTTCAGGGTAATTTAATCTGATAAAATTCTAATTGGCTAATCCTGTCAAATTCGATGGGTATTGGGATCCACCGTTCTCGTTGGTAGGGTGATCAGGTTCTTAATTGGTTTCTGTTCTTCAACAGGTTATCGTTGGCTGGTTGTTAATAATAAACAGTTGCGGCCAGTTCACCCAAATTTACGTGGTCTGTGTGTTTATTGAGTGTGTGCCTTATTTCCTGTGCGGGGACAAATACTGTATTAGCAATGGCACAAGTTATAATTGTAATTTGCACATAATTGTAATCAATCATTACAAAGTAATGAGAATTCATTAGTAAAGTAATCACTATGAAGTAATGAGGATGATGAGAACACTGAGGAAATGAACATTTCAAAAGAAAAAAAATCAATATTTATTCAAATATACGCCTGGATTATTGAAACCATAAAAAGGCTGTAGCAACTTGGAGTGACATTCATTAGATTAGACACATCCAGGCTATTTCTGTAGTTGGAAGACAGGAGCATATTGTTGGGGTTTTTTATCTTTAAAAACAATACAGACTTTGTCAATCCCTCAAAGCAAAAATTAGGAATGGACATTAATTTGAAATCACCACAGGGACTGACTGAAGATGGAGTTGCAGTAATTTTTCCATTTCCCTAGGAATTTTGTGTGTTTCTACATTTCTTTACATCCTCTTGTGATTCTGTTCAGAGGCATGTCTCTTGAGGCACAGAGTGGATGAAAATTACAATTGTAAAATTTTTGGAATATAGTTGCATTTATTAGTATGGGTAATTCTGAAGGGAGAGGCCTAGTTATTGAGAATTTTAATATGCCTCTTTTTCTTTTGGTACCTTGAAGGGAAATCATCACCACAATTTTCCTGCTATACAGCAGCAGCCTTAAGTGCCGTTTGAGGTTTCCAGTGCAAAGTTAAAAACTGAGACTGTACCCGCAAGAATTGTTATCTTTGGTGCTATCTGTAGGACTGAACTCCTAGGGGCGTAACAAGGCGTGACTGGGGTGGCCATTGGTAGGGGTGTGCACCAGGGCCCCATGCTGTTTTTCATTATTATTTTTTCATTATTAAAATGTCCATTTTTGTTTTGGTTAATAACAAAATGTTGTTTTTGGTTGTTGTCATTATTGGTATTGGTATCCGTATTTCAAATGAAGATTCTATTTTTGGTATCGTTATTGGTATGGGTATCCATTTTGTGTGTCAATGAAGAATTATTGTCAGAAGTTGAACTCCTTCCCTTTCTTACTGTGATACAGAAAGAACTGCACACAATAATATATACTGTACCCAATATGTAGTTTTATTTATATAATGTATACAGAATCTAAGCTAAACCTAACCTACGTATAATACAAAATGTTCCTATCCTATAATCATTGTATATATAATAAAACAGCCTAGTATCTATATATCTAATCTATATATATACAACTAATACCTATATCTATATAATATATGGACAGGGGGAGACAGACAGGGAAGGGAAAAGGAAAACTCAGAGGTATATCTACTATCTTTAAACTATCTCTCTCTATATATGTGTACCGAAGGAAGAAGGATTGGATGGTAGGGAAGGGAATTTTATATAATTCCCTTCCCTACCACCCTACCATCCAGTCCTTCTTCCTTCTACATATATATATATATTACACACACACCATTGGTCTAGTTTTATACCGGAACAAGTAGACCAAACTACTAACCAACAAAAATTATATTGTATGGGGAAAAAATGAAACATACAAAAAGATATATAACTCTACAAATTATACAAGCCTGGAGTGGTGAATATTAAAATCAATCTAATTATTCTCTGAATAAAACAAACCAAAAACTGATCATGAATAATTATTATAAATCCCGACACGTTTTGGGTTAAAACCCTTCATCAGGGGTATTAGAACCATAAAAGAAAAACTTGAATTAACAAGGGTAATAACATTCCTAAGTGTCAGAACACTGTGTGGGAGAATCCCAGCCTGCCCTCAAAACTCTTTAACCCCTCCTGGAGTGCTGTGGCGCTTGACTCTGCAGTGCTCCTCCTGGCTGGGGCTTTTCAGTTTCTCTTGGTAATGCTCACATTTTGGGGCACCGGGCACCTACTTGGTCTTCAGGCAACCCATCAGATGTCCAGTGGGGTGCCTGAAAATGCAGACATTACCTGTGGGTACTAATTTTAGTACCTGATGCAGCTCTGCCTAGGAGAGAAACACACACAGAGGAGCAGGATTGGGGGCAGGCATCTCTCCATCCACTCAGGGAGCAACCAGAGGGACAGTGAGGATTTGGCACAACTCAGCATCCAGTGGACTATGCCAACAGCAGCAGCTCCCACTCTTAGTGCGCTTTGTGGCTCCAGACATGGTGGTGAGCTCCATTACTCAGAAGAGCTAGGGATCTGACTTCCTCCTCCTCCAGTGACAGGAGCACAGGAAAGAAGGGATCACATTTCCAGGAGGAAAGCAGAGAAAGGAAGCCTGTAAATGTCCCGGCGTGTCTCCCATGTCTTCTCCATTCTGCTTTGCTGCTGCATTC
>QEPC01000452.1:246618-277519 GCA_003113815.1 Sphenodon punctatus | reverse complement strand
TGACAGGCACTGGGAAAATAAGGAGACTGCATGGCCTGGGTCGATGGAAAAGGAGAGGTAGAGCTGAGTGTCATCAGCATACTGATGACACTGCATGCCCTGAAACCCCCTCACGATCTCCTCTAACGGTTGCATATAGATGTTAAACAAGAAGGGGGACAGAATGGCATATACAATGAGATTCTGCCACCTGCTAGAACTTCAGCACAGAGGAATAAAAGATTGGTCAACATAAACAAAGTTCGTAACAATAAAACAAATTTAACTTTTAATAAAACCTTATAAACAACAATGAACATTCAACAACAGTATAAAACCCAAACCAAACATATATAAAAAGAAAGGAAACTTAACTTTTAACTTGCGGATCTAGTCTTTGTTGGGCCTGTCCCCCAGAACTTGAGGGAAAGGCAAAAGCCGGGGCGCAGGCAGGACTGAGGGGCGGGCACCCTGTGCTCCAGCATTTTGTACCCGTGGGCCAAGGCAAAGTCCACGGTCCCCACCACGGCTGCATGCCACCTGGTGGTACAGTTCCAGCTTCTCCATCTCAGTGGAGACGTACTGGGAATACACCTCCACCTGCTTTTTCTCGAGTTCGAGCTCCTGGAACTGTTCTACCAGGCGGTTCTCCATCGTGGCTGCATGCAGCTGTAGGCCCTGTATAAAGTGGAGGGTAGGCCTCTCCACCTTGGCCTGAAAGGCCTTCGCCGCTGCAGACTCCTGGGGCCCAGGGGACTCCACATCGGATCCGGAGGAGGAGGAAAGGCTTTAATGGCATTACCATGTGTTTTGGTTTGCCTTCCCCCCCCTTCTTCTGGTGCTGATGCTCCACCACGGCCATGCCAGATTCCGGCCGCTTCACCTTCTTCCCGAGAAGCTTCTCGATGTGGGAGAATAAGCCGGATGTGGTCCCTTCCCTGGCCAGTCTGATTTTTTTGCTGCATATCTAAAGAACATAAAAAGATAGGAACATAAGAAGTGCCATACAGTGTCAGACCAATAGTCTGTCAAGCCCTGCCTGCATTCTGTCTCCACAAGTGGGTGGGTGGCCATTTGGCCAATCTCTCTCTGCAGGGGACTTCCGTTCCTAACAGGTCATAGGGTAATCCATTCCCTGTAGTTCCAGCCCCCGTGCCTTACTGTGCACACGGCGTATGTGTCACCCTTCAAAAACCATCTCCAGGCATCAGATCTTCTCCACCAACTATCTGGGGGTGGCACTGGCGAGTCCGACCTCTGCCTTGATGACCTGTGCCTGGCACTGGTGGCAACAGATTCCTCATCACCCTCTCTGAAACAGGAACACATAAACAAGTAGTTAGTTAACAACACCTAAGTAATATCATGCATTTATGGTGATGCCTCTAGTCCTCCCTCCTTGGGGTGCTAGGGATGGTAATTGGAGACAGTGACCCTGGCTGGCTGGCATGTGCAGATCCTGCCCTTCTTTGGGCTCTGGGGAGGGATGGCAATGGGGAGACCCTGGGTGTGTGGCGCATGCAAATCCTGCCCTTCTTTGGGTGCTGGGGAGGCATGACAATAGAGAAACCCTGGCTGGCTGGCACGTGCAAATCCTGCCCTTGTTTGGGGGTGCGTGGGGATGGCAACTGGAGAGTGGAGACCCTTGCTTGCCTGGCACATGTTTGGGTGGGGGTGCTCCTGCTTGTGCTTGACTGCTGGAAGAGCCCCACACACTACAGTATCCTCTCTCTCTGTGGCAGACATCCGTTGCCACCTGCTGATGCCCACTGTTTGTGCCTGACTGATGCCCACCACCCACGCACCCACCCGCATGCCAGTGAGCTCGCTCTAATGGATAGTATTCTTCTTGTCCTCAAAGTAAAAAAAAAGTTTACAAACCTGGAAGCAGTGGTAGCACCTCCTGTGCCCTCCGGCTCTTGTTCCTCCTCCACCACCAAAGGTCCAGCAGCAACAGCAGTAAGCTCTTCCTCTACCACCGGCTCCGCCACCTTGGCCTTCCCCCAGGCCCAGCATTTAGTCACCTCCTTCATTTAAAAAACAAACAAACAATCACTCACGAACACCAACAATCATTCGCCAACACTCTCCAACCAGTCAAACCAACAGTCAAACCGAAACCAACACACAGTTCAACACAAACACAGGCAAACCACATCAAACACCCAGCCAGCCACAACACACACACTCTCTTGCCACAGAGCTCTACACACACTCGAATTTCTGGTTTCCGATGCGATCATGGGATCACGCGATACCTTTTTCCAAACACCCAAACCGAACCGAACTCCACCGAACTGAACTACCGAACTCAAACTCGGCGACTGAACCGAATGACCAAACCGAACTACCAGACCGAAACGGACTGAAACGGACCGAACCAAACGACCGAACCCGGACCGCGATCTGTTCGCACATCCCTATCAGAGAACTTCCTAGCTGCACTCAGGTCACTGCAAAGGGCCCCCCTCAGAGTCCAGGGTCAACTGGGCCCCCTCACTCCATGGTAGCTACACCTGTATCATCAGTCAGTCAGTCAAAAGATTTTATTTGATAGCCATTGGGCTGTTACAAAATTAAAACAAAAAAACAAATACACAGATACAAACACCATACTGCAGCACAACAACTGTAGCAATAAATCAAAATATGACTATTTCGTCAGTAGTGCAGCAACAAAGGGAAGTGCCTTCATAATCCTAGTTGCTAGAATGGCAAACATTTCAACTTTGAAAATTATCTTGGGGTTTTTACTTTCCAATAACAACTGAAGTTTACTCAAATTTGTCAGAAAAGGCCAAGTCGGGTTAGAGGAGAACAACGGAAAGAGCCATCTTACTCTTATGTCCTCATATAAAGGACACTCCAGGAGGTAATGAGGTAACGACTCACCCACATCACACAAACATGTGCAGTTTCTTTGTTCACATGAAATTCCCAAGTATCTCCCATGTAACACATTAGTGTTCATTAAAGCAAATTTCAATTATGCAAAGACCAATCTAAGGTACCCAGGTAATACATCCATATAGGTCTCATATTCAGCATTCCTCTTGAAATATTTCAAGTATGGCGAATATACTGAGGCCTTAACATCCGTCAAATCATTTTGCCTACATATATCCATAATTCTATGATTAACCATACACCTGTATCATACTTAAGCAAACTTTCCATTGAAATAAGGACTACAGAACAAGGATTATTAGAGTCACAAAGACTTCGAGCTGGAAGACACCTCCAAGGTCATCTAATCCAGCCCACTGCACCACCACAAGGTTCACTATACCCTAACCATCTGCACAGAAAATTTCATCCAGCAACAATTTTATAAAAGGAAGAGACAAATTAGAGCTAAAACAGATACCCACAAAATTGGGTATACCGATCCAATTTCCAGTACTCAAATTGAACCAAATATTTTTGGTACTTCTTGGTACCTGAACCAGTTTTTAATCGGGTACCCAAAATACTGAAATACCAATATACTGACACTCAGTATACCAAAATACAGAAATATGAACAGCTGACATACCAAAATACTGATTTTTGTCTTGTATTTAGGGATTTTTCAGGAAATTTCAGTTTTTCTGTATGCTAGTTATCAGCTTGTCAGTATTTCAGTATTCCAGTTGTCGATATATTGGCATGTCAAGTAATTAAATAGTATGCTGCCTGGTACCAAGTCAGATACTTTAAAAAGTACCCCAAAATGTGGGTATTACCTGGGGTACCAAGTCAGGCACTCACTCTCAAACTGGTAAGCCACACCCACACTGCAGGGTAATGCAAAAAAAAACTCTGACAATTTGAACTGGGGGGAAATCCCTTCCTGAACCCAAATATGGCAATCAGTTAGACCAAGGGTAAAGAACTTCAAACCGCTGGGCCAAATGGGGTCTGGGACTAGTTTTTATTTGGTCCCTTTCCAGTTCTTGGATCTGACCCCCAAATCCAGTTCCTTCCAGCAACTACTTAAAGAATGAACTCAGCAAAAGCAGAGCAGAGATGAGGATCCCCCTAAGGACAAGGTTGGTGGCAAGGCTTACCCATTAAGGCAGCGCCATACCAGCGGTCCCCTTCCCCTGTGATCTGGACCCTCCTCTTCCTGAGTACACATCAGAAGAACTCCCACTGCCAACTTCTATGTGGGCCCTGGAGCTTGTATTTTTTTCAGAGTGGCCCCCAGGAGAGCAAAGGTTCTCTGTCTCTGAGTTAGACCCTGAGCATGCCTGCAGTCAGGCACCTGACATATAATTGAGTATCTTCCAGCGGCAGTGTAAGACCTATTTATTTGACCATGCATTTAACAGCCAAAGGTAGATACAGGAAGGGGAAGGGGTGTATTATTATTAGGGCTAAAACAAGATTTTTCAAAAACAGGAATTCCCATCAAAATCCCAGTTCTTGATACTATCTCGGTCGAATCGAGGACCTCTCAGTACTCAGTAATGTCTTGATCAACATTTTATTTCTCAATTGACCAATAATTTGCTTACCGGGATCCCATTTACCACTTTGCTATTTACTGCTTTACTGTTTTACTGCTTTGTCATCAATTTCAAATCCCAAGAGGTCACACTGATGCAATATCACACTTCTATCTTCTCTCCACTCCATTTTCCCTTGTACTTCCTTGTCACTCATTGACTGGTACGCAGATTCCTTTACACATCTGTAATCCAGTTGCAGATTGGTCGAAGCAAAGGGAACATCATACAACAACAATTCTGATTGGGTACACTGTACTGAAGGTACTATTTTTTTTTAACTGTGTTTGGGCAGGCATGGAGGTTACGGGGTTGGCTATATGCACAGTGCTTGGCTGACAAATGCAGAAGCAAGAAACAGAAACCTGGAAGTAAAATGAATACCCTTGGCAACATGGTAAGTGGTAAGTGAATGGTAGATGGTAGACATAAATGTGAAAAAGAAAGTTGGTAAATTGGGACAGTATCTTGCGGTATTGAAAAAATCAAGAAATCACACATCAAGAAATTGTCTAAAAGCACATGAGACAATCCCAACCGGGAAATGGTTGCGAAACCGATGACAAGAAAAGAAAGTTCCCAGGCATATATTCTGTCCACCCTCCCTCTAGTTGCAGACAACTTTGATGCTTCAGGAAGGAAACAAAATGTATTTGGGAGGGGGAAGGCTTCCTCCTGTAGTTTCAAATAGAAAATGTGTAGATTATTTTTCTAGCATTCTCTGTACTTCTGTGAATAGAACTATCCCCATACTGGTGAATGTTGTAGGGGTGTGCGCCAGGTCCTCATGTCATTTTCATTTTTTGTTATCATTTTTGTCATTTTAAAATGTCATTTTCATTATCGTAATTAACGACAATGTCATTTTCATTGTCGTTATTGGTATCATTTCAAACACAGATTTTATTTTTGGTATTGGTATTATCATTATCACATGAACCCCTATCTTTTCTTGTATGTGCTACTGTATTCCTTGGCTCACCTTAGAACTCTCTCCACTCTCAGAGTTCTAAGGACTGTCAGCTGTGCTCACAATACACTTTATTTCAAAAATCAACTGAGCTGCTGATGAGGGCGGAAGCCGAAACGTTCAGCTACTCAATAAAACTCTGTTTACAGTCATTTTCTCTTTATAATTCCCATATATCTACTTTGTTTCCGCGTATTGCTGTTTTGTTATTATTATTATTATTATTATTATTATTATTATTATTATTATTAATAACAAATATTTATATAGCGCCAGCAGTGTACCTGGCACTTTACAAAGTAATAAAATAGACACGGTCCCTGCCCCTAGGGCTTACAATCTGAGAGACAGGAGCTGGGGGAGAGACTTAGGAAGGGGAACAGAGGGAGAGACAAGGGGTCTAACATTCATGAAGATGCGAGGTCTCAAGTGCACGTACTTGGCTTGGTTACGATGAGAATGACAGCAGGCAGGTCCATGTTGCAAGGATAAGGGTAAACCGATCGTAGGTATAGGAATAGTGGCTCAGCAGGATAAAGAGTCAGACAGAGCAGAGCGAAAGAGGTGAGTTTTAAGGAGAGATTTGAAGGTATGAAGGGAGGGGGCAAGGCGGATGTGGACAGGGAGGGAGTTCCAGGCATGGGGGGCAGCAAGTGAGAAGGGACGAAGGCGCTTAGGGGAGCAGGGAAGGCATGGAAGGGTGAGAGAAGGGACAGAGGAGGAGCGAAGTGCACGGGCTGGAGTATGGAGGGCGATAAGTGCAGAGAGGTAGGGGGGAGCAAGGTTGTGAAGAGCAAGGTTGTTGCTTACCACATCTGTGTGTGTGTGTATATATATATTATATAAACATAATATATATAATAAAACAGACTAGCCTAAATAACTATGTAATATCTAATCTCTCTCTATATGTACACAAGTAATATCTATTTAAATCTAAGGGAGACAGGGAAAGGAAAAAGGAAAACTATCTATTATCTAATCAATTATCTATATAACTATTCTAATCTATATGTCTATAATATATATCTATATCTAATCTATACTACCTATCTATATATAATGTGCAGGGGGGAGGAGGGCAGGAAAAAGGAGAAGGTAAAATGTAGGGTATGAGGAAGGAAAGGTATTGGTGGTAATACAATGAGGGATAGGGAGGAATTTTTGTGTGCAAGCACCACAGTTCTGTAAACATAACCTGACAAGCAGAGTTCTCACAGAATAGAGAAAAAAAGTCTGACCCTCCTATTTTAAAGGGTTGCAGTGCCCTCCCCCAGAGCCCCCCTGATTGGTAGTGGAAGGCAGCAAGCATTGAGCAATCACAGAGTGCCATGAGACTGCTGGGACCTGCTTGCACTGTTCATTGGCCAGCAATACAGCCATCAGATACTGCTGAGCTGCTTGCCCCTCCCAACACAGGCACAGTTCAGAAGTTCAACCCTTTTTAGGGCTCCGCGATCTCTGCTCCCACCTCCCCTTTCCACATTTTCCCTCCAAAACCCAACTGCCACAGCACTAATAATAATGACAACAATAATGATATTGTCGTTTTTGTTATTGTTGTCATTATTCTTGATTGTCATTTTTGTTATTGCAATAACTATAACCAAACAATTTTCGTTATCGTTATTGTAATAATGAAAACAACATGCACACCTCTAGAATTTGGTCATTAGCTAAGAGTTACACTGAAGTGTGCTGGAATCTAAAAGAGTTCAGCGGCTGGTTGAGGAATAGGTGGAAAGGCTTTCTTTTTGCAAGTTTCCTCCTGAGAGTTCCTCTGCATAATCACTAAACCAATATAGAGCTGCTCTGATTTCCCTCCTTTGGAATCCAATTAGAGTTACTCAAAACATGTGTGTGTGTGCGCGCACACGCACACGTGTATGTGTGCATTGACTTGCTGCAGGACCAGCAAGTAAGTTAAAGGCACAACCACTCTCCATTATAAACAGGGGACTGCTGAAGTCCCAACACCGAGGAAACCACTTCAGTTACAGTTGTGGAAAATGTATCCATGGCTTATATTTGTGGGGACCACCACACATGCAAAATTTGAAGAACATCCATCCAGAAAATCAAAAGTTAGAACTGTTTAACATTTAATTGCTAGTGGTCAAAATGCACTGAGTCCCAACGATTTTGAGCCATGGCTATATCCTCCCCCCGGATGAATTGAGCCCTGAGACTTCACAGCCTTGTAATCTGAGATGTTTATTTACTATTTAACATTACCATTTACTGTTACTATTTAACACAGACTACAATTTGGGGGGATAATAGAAACATGGAAATCTGGCAGTACATGCAGAGTCAGAAAAACAGAAAAAAAGTTACCCAATGGAAGCTGATTACCTGTTGCAGTGTGCAGTTACCAACTGGGTAACCAACTGGCTAGATGGAAATACAGGTAATAACTGCAGGTGGTAAATTGACTACTCATTTCCTCTCTAGTCTTTACTTCAAAGTTATTTGTTTGTGAAAGATACATGTTGCTGAAAATAAATAGGATGATTAATTATTATTATCATCAATCATTATCATCTGTGTAACTAATATTTGAGTTAAAATGAAATTTAGAACACAGTCAACATTCTAGTCGAGCCTGTCATATCTTGCTGACTTAGGGGTGGAACTATCGGTTCTCCCGAGATCCGGTAATTGAGTGTATTGGCTTAATCAGATAAATCTGATATTTACCTGTACCGGCATACCGGATTGTTAACATTGGCCGCGGTACCTGATTTTTTACATTGCGGCCATTCAAGTCAATAGCCACAATGTAAAAAATCCGGTAGCGCAGCCAATGTTAAAAATCCAGTATGCCAATACTGGTATAGCCGGTACCTGGGAGATCCGATACCAGTACATCCGGTACCTGATATTCTCCCTTGTGTCCCACCCCTACTTTGCTGTCATAACTGCAATTCAAAGGTTTGAGTTATAACAATTCAACCTACACTGGGTGAGAGATAGAGCATAGCTATACTTGGCAGCAATAGGGAACATGCAGTGAACGTGGATCCCTGTCCATGGATACCACCTGTCCATAGATACCATGTATACCACCAGGGCACGCAAAGGAACAATGGTGGCCAAGGTTTTGTGGACAAACTTTTGACAAAATTGTTTTGCACTGGAAAATGTGCTTTGAAATTTGCTGGAATTTTGGACAGGAAAATTAAAATTTATATTTAAAAAGAAAAAAAATTCCAGACAGTACATTTCAAAATTTGTGTATGTTGAAATTATGTTTTGGTCATGAAACTGAAACAAGATCTTTATTTTGAATGCACTGTATATGCATAGGGACAGTGCATCATGGGAAATAGAATTCTGGTTTGAAAATGAACAGTAACTGAAAAGGATGTATTCGAAACAGAATTACCCCACATTTTGTTTTGATTGCATTTCCATAATAATTTTGAAATTTTATCCTGATTCAAGGCTGATTTTTTTTTAAAATTGTCATAGGACAGGAATCTTGTTCTCAATGAAACTGTACAAAATGTTTGTCCGACTAGCACAAATCTTGTTGGATCAGTCCCAAACCATCAACACACTAGTTTCTTTTCACCCAAGTCTCTTTATTATAAAGTATCAAGTCACTCACTATCACAATATTTTATATTTATACATAAATTCAAAACTTGTACAATCCAGGAGCCCCACTGACTCTGGTGATCCTCTTTTGAGTTACTAACCTTTCCCCTTTCTGGTGGGCTCCTGAGCTCTTTCTGGCCTGGCTCCCTCACCACCCAGATCAAAAGAATACTTTGCATATTGCAGAAACCTAGTGTGAGCTCCTAGTCTTCTAGCCCTCTCCAGCTTGGGGCTCTCATAAGGGAAGCTCCCTAGTGGTTCTCCTGTTGACCTGTGGCTCAGATTTTATAATTTAATTTAATTTAATTTAATTTAATTTATTGTATTTTTATTCCACCCCTCTTGTCCTAAGGTGACTCAAGGCAGCTCACAATAAAATCAGAATATAACCAATATATTAATACAATATAAATACAATATAAACACATAAATAAAAACACATTAACATTCAAACCGGTTGGTACAGAAAAGAACCCCACCCAAGGCCCTAACCCATCCCACCCACCCCCTTCCGACCCACCAAACAACTGGTTGAAGAGTCAGGTCTTACAACTAAGCCAGAAGGCTAGGGGATCAGAGCGGAGGTGGGTCACCTCCAGGAGGGCATTCCAAAGCAATGGCACAGTCACCAAGAGTGCCCTCCTGCCCTTACGGACCGGCCAAAAATGCAGGACCTCCAGGAGGGCACTCCTGGATGACCGCAGAGGCCACCGAGTGGGTGAGGCAATCTTTCAGATAAGCAGGACCCAAATTGTTAAGGGCTTTAAAGGTTAAATCCAGCACCTTGATTTGGGCCCAGAAGATAATAGGCAGCCAGTGAAGTGCTTGGAGCACTGGTGTAATGTGCTCTCTGCAGTCCATCCCAGTCAAGAGACGGACTGCAGAATTCTGCACCAGTTGCAGCTTCTGAACTGTCATCAAGGGCAGCCCAACATACAGCACATTGCAATAGTCCAGTCTCAAGGTGACGAATGCATGGATGAGGGTGAATCTGAGACATATGGGCTGAGCCTTCACACCAGATGTAATTGGTGAAAGGTACCCCTGGCCACAGTCAACACCTGAGAATCCAGGCACAACTGTGAGTTCAGGAGCACCCGCAAGCTCCGTACAGATGGACCCAATGGAGGCTGAACACCCCCAATAACAGGGGTGTTCTCCTCCCACCAGATCCCGACCCCCCCTACCAGTATCATCTCCATCTTATCATGACTGAGCTTTAATTGGCTCGACCTCATCCAGTCCCCTGCAGCAGCCAAACACTGGGACAGCAAGGAGACAGCAGGGTCTGGGTCGGATGAAAAAGATAAATACAGCTGGGTGTCATCTGCATATTGATGACAACTAACTCCCCAGCTGTGGTACAACCTCCCCAAGTGGCTTCATATGCACTTTAAACATGAGCGGAAAGCATGGAACCCTGCAGGACCACGCATGTGAGATCCCCAGGGAACAATATACAGCCCGCCCCTAGGACCACTCACTGTGATCTGCTAGTAAGGTAAGAACAGAACCATTGTAAAATGGTTCAATCCACCCCAGCCAGGTCCCACAGGCAGGTCATCAGCAACTCATGGTCCACGGTATCAAAAGTCACTGATAGATCCAGTAGAACTAGTAGGATCATGCAACCCCTATCCAGCTCTACTAGGATGTCATTGACCAAGGCCACCAAGACCATTTCCGTGCCATAATCCAGACAAAACCCCAACTGCATGGATCTAGAAAACCGGTGTGGTCCAGATGTGCCTGCAGCTGCCAAGGCACTACCCATTCAATATAGAAGCAGCCCCTCGCTGTGGCCCTGGGGGCCCTTGCCCCACAAGCACCCAGTGCCCAGCACCAAGACTCTGACACCGGTGGCACTGTCAGCTGCTGTAGTGCTGCATGTGGCATGTGAGAATGTCGGCGCCATCTCAAAGAACCTTGTTTACAAGGTAGCAACCTTCTGGTCCAGAAGGTTACTACCTTGTAAACAAGGTTCTTCAAGATGGCCCCAAAACATTCTCACATGTCGCATGCTGGTGTCGGAGAAAGGCTGCGCCTGCACAGCCGCTTTTCCCACAGCTGGAGGAGTAGTGTGCAAGCGCAGCTGTGGGTTCTGATAGGTTGACACTGCTACCGACCTAATAGAACACGCTGCATGCGCAGTTTTCAGGGGCATGGCCAGCTTGGCCAATAGGTTCTCATGGAACCCATCGCCCACCTATTTTAATGACTTGGAGGGGTGGCTTTGAAGCCGCCTCTCCAGGCTGCACCGCAGCTGTGCGGCCAGGCTTGCGGGTGGGCGGGGTCTCTCAGACCTCGCTGACTCGCTCCCAGCTGTCCCAGCAGTGACGCCGACGGTCTAGACCTGCCAAGGATCAGGTAGGGACCTGACCGGGTTTTTTGCCAGGGGACTTGGGGACAGTGGGGGAGCCGGGGGGGGTGTTAACTGGGGAGTGGGGGCACAGGGGGACATGGTGGGGCCACATGGAGACATGGTGGGAGGAGTGGGGGGTCGCTGGTTTATGTGTAGTTTTCTGAGAGCACATGGTTTTCTGGTTTATGTGTGGTTTTCATGGATTCCATGGTTTTCTGGGGGCACATGTTTTTCATGGTTTTCTGGTTTATGTGTGGTTTTCTGGTTTATGTGTGGTTTTCTGGGGGCATATGGGGACATGGTGGGGGCACACAGGGACATGGTGGGGGGAGTGGAGGTCCCTGATTTATGTGTGGTTTTCTGGTTTATGTGTGGTTTTTCCATCTACTGTTTCCCTGGCTCCGCCTACCATTCCCCTGGCTCTGTCCCTAGGCTAGACTCCGCCCCTATGCTCACTAGCCCTATGCTTGCCGGACCGGCCAGCCTTAGTGACCCACCAACCTCAAAACCCACCAGCCGCCACTGATTTAATAACCTTCTCTAAAAATGGAACGTTAGAGACAGTCTGGTAGCTCACCAGGGCATCCACATCTAGAGATGATTTCTTAAGGAGGGGCCAAACCACAGCCTCCTTGAGGTAGTCCGGCACCCTCCCTTCCCTAAGGCAGATGTTAATAACCCTGGCCCCAATGTCTCCCTAAAGGCCTTAACCAAACAGGACAGGTACAGAGCCAAGGCCTTTTTCAAATGGGCCATGGTGGGTAGGTGGATAGGTGTGTGCCCGCAGTGGGTGGAGGTGGGTGTGCGTCCGTTCGTACAGGCACACACCCATCTCCACCCACCTCCATGCATGCAGCAACCATCATTGGAGCCTGTTGCTCCATGCGTGGGTGATGGGTGGAGTGTGGGAGTGCGCACACACACACCACAAGCACTGTTCCTACAGGTGCCCACCCATTCCCCCCACACCAGGGGCAGTGTTTGTATGGGTGTTCCCCACCCACCACACACATGTATGGTGGGGGGCGCCCATGTGAAAAGGTCCTAATTCACAAGTTGTGGTCCAAACAGGACATCGGCTGCCTCATCAGATGTCAATGGTTTAAATTCATCCCACAAGATCTGATCAGACATTGGGTGAAAACAGACATGACGCTAACCACCCTTTAACCACCCTTGGTGGTCATTTATGCATGTTGCAGGGCTGCCTAGGGCACCAATACAGCCCTGCAACATGCATAAATAACCACCAAGGGTGGTTAAAGGGTGGTTAGCGCCATTTCTATTTTCACCCATTGTTATCGTTGTTGTGAGGGTGAACTTATTTATTCAAACTTCTATCCCGCCCTTTCTCTAAGAGGCTCAGGGTGGCTTACAAGATAAAATATCTTATTTAGATAAAAACTTATTTAGTTCACCCTCATGACATCCCTGTGAGGTCAGGCATTATAATTCCCTTTTTTCAGAGGTAGAACCAAGGCTGAGCAATAGGGTGTTAATAAACATGACACTGGCCCAGTTCACCTGCTATGGCCTGCCTGGGCCAGCGCCGCATCTTGTGCGTCTGTTTCCAGGCCGCCAGATGTGAGCCTGATATGGACCCCAGGAGGGTAATCAGCTGGCCACCAGTCCAGGCCCAAGGGCCACCTAGGTGGGCCATAGTAGGTTGAACCAGGCAGACACATCTGTTTCTGTATCAACCCAGCCCAGCGTGGGGGGGGGGGGGGGGTGCCATGGCCACCAGTCATGGCTGCCTGTTATTGGAGGATCTTGTGAAGTTATGTTTGTATTTTCATGTGTGTTTTTAATATGTTTTTATGTTTTTATATGTTATGTTTATATTTTATCTCGTAAGACACCCTGAGCCTCTTAGAGGAAGGGCGGGATAGAAGTTTGAATAAGTAATAAATAAAAATATTGACTTTCTGACATGGAACAGTAAATAGATTAATAGAAATGGACAGAAAATTGTAAATTGTAATTGGTAAAATAGCACAAAACAGAATAATGGTAACTCAATAATGGGAAACTGGTAATTTGGTAGAGGCAACAGTAATTCAGTACCAGTAAGCTGGTAATTTGGGTAACTTGTCAGGCACCAAACACTGCAGTGCCCGATCCACCCCAAATTATTTGAATACTGCAATTTCATTTTCAGTGGGCATTACGGGTACCTGTTTTTCTAGGCCCTTGCTACTTCCTGGGGGCACAGCACTTCTCTATTCCTGGCATACTCAGTCACTGCTTAACAGTCAATCAATATGGAATCTCTTATTGGGTAAACAAATGGAAGCTGCACATCCCAGAGAGGTGGGGGGGGCAGCCCTGGCCGGAGTGGGGGGGCGACCCTGGCCAGGTCGGGTCGGGGATGGAATACACATTCCCCCAGCCTGACCCAGCCAGGGAGAGGAGGCAGGGAGCGATGTGTGGCCAGCACCCCACCCAGCACACACACACACGATGACAGGAAGACATGGCTGCTAATAACAGGTAGCCATGGCTACAGCCATGGCTACTGTCATGGCAACCTCCCACACTGGTGCCCACCTGGTTTGACCTTCTCTGGCCCACCTGGTTGGCTGTTGGGCCCAGAGTGTGGGCCTGGTTCCTTCCAGGCTCATGTTTCTGGTCCGTCCGCCTACCCCACCGGAGTCTGATCTGGGCCCACATCTGGAGGACCCAGAACAGATGTGTGTATTTGGTGCTGGCCCAGGTAGGCTCAACTGGGTGGCATCACATTTGTTAACACCCATTACTGCAACAAATAACTTGTCTCCTGAATTGTCAAAATATATGACATTATAGTACTGTATATATGTGTATATGTATACAGCTAATATCGGTTTCCGTACACCCTCTCCTCCCTTCCCACCCATAAACAATTAGATGCTGGTTTCAGCAATGATTGCACCAGTAAACTCCTGCCCACTGTAGTATTTCTAAATATAGCTTCTAGCTTGAGCCCTAACTGGAAAATCAGCACCCCACCCCCCAGATAAAGTCCAAAAGTTAAAGATGACTCTCTTTGCATGCTGGGGTACCTGCTTCTGCTCTGCATAACACACCTGGACCCTGCAAGGTGCATGTGCCAAAATGCCAGGGGTGTTGCCTGTATATCTGCTCTCTGCCTGGTTCTATGCTAAGAGGAAGTCATTGGCTTGGGCCTCAACCCAAGG
Organism: Sphenodon punctatus; assembly: GCA_003113815.1. NCBI lineage: Eukaryota > Metazoa > Chordata > Lepidosauria > Sphenodontia > Sphenodontidae > Sphenodon > Sphenodon punctatus. The sequence goes on along the minus strand of QEPC01000452.1, from coordinate 262,939 downwards.
GCAGAGATCTGAGCCCTTCTTCCTTGGTCTAAGGCTGGAGTCACTGTGGGTGCTTTTACACAGACAGAAGCCCTGCCTCTACTCTGTCACACCTCCCAGGTGGCCTGTCAGTCTAAAGGCAGGCCTCCAGCTGTGCAAGGAGAGCAGAGGAAGAGAAGGCTGTTGCTGCTCCACTCCAGTCCCACTTACGGTGCTCTGGAACATCCAGGAGCACTGCCAGTGGAGTGAGCCATTCAAACCTGGGGCACCGGCTTAAGGCAGAGATGCTGTCTGTCTGTTTGGTGGATGGCCACTGCAGCTCTGCTCTTGGCTGGGGGTTACCACAGGCAACACCATAGAGTTACAGGTGGAAGCCTAGAGCAGTTGGTGATCTGCCCACAACTCTATGGTGTGGGGGAGAGGGGTGCCACACAGACACTGTGGGCCACGGCAGTCACTGGATCTGTTTAAACCTGACCCAGGTGGGGCTGCAGGCAGGGGTGCACCATCTGAAGCATGTCATGGGGTGGCCAGCCCAGCGTCCATCTGAAAACACTCTGTGTAGTGGGCTCTGAGGTGGGTGTGGGGCCAGCTCCTCTCCACTGCCCTTCATGCCCCTTCCCCAATAGGACTCATTCACTCCTGTTAAGGGTGATCACCACCTTTCAGTGCTCTGCCCTATGATGATTCTTGAGGGGGCTTGGGGTGTAACTTTAGGGGACTGGGATTCTGGGTGGGGGAGGAGGTCTAGATGAGGCTTTACACTCCTGTTCCTAAAGGCCCAAGTTCATCAAGAACCCTGAGTGTGTTGCTTTTGACTCTTCTTCAGAACATTTCCCCTGCTATTGGAGTGGACTGAAGAAGATTCAGTTACACAACTTAATTAACAGAACATTTGTGTTTCGTGCACATTTTCTTTCATCTCATCTACTTCCAATTTTTCTCCCTCATTCTTTTTACTTGTATGTTTTATTAAATTTCACAGTTAGAAACAATGATTTCACTGACAGAGTGATTTACATGAGAGAATACAGAAAATAACATATTTAAATCAACCACAACCATCCTTAATCTTCTGTGCAGCTAGACAACTGAACTGATTTAATATATTGATATGTACCATCTGTAAACATAAATAGGTAATATGCATACTTGTATGCTTTAACCAGTGGGAGGAAAAGACAGAAAAAGGGCTGAGCATTTATCCCTATATGCTTTAAAACTTGTATCCAGTTGAAAAACTGGGTAAAATGTCTCCTTTATCACACAACCCGAGCACTTCACAATCTTTAATGTATTCATATTCCGAATACTCCTGTGAGGTTGGAAAGTGCTGTTTCTCAAACTTTACACATGGAGACCTGAGACACAGAGGCTGTTTTTACACAATCACAGTTCATCCGAATTAGTTTTTAATCCTGATCCATTAATTTGGAGTTATTAACAGAGTACCAGTTTACATGCTCATTTTTAATCAGGAATAAGAATTAATCCTGATTTGCAGTGTGAACAGCTTAATCCAGATTATTTATTTTAAAAATTTGTTAGGCATCACAAGGAATCCCACGGTGCAGTGCAACCAGATTTCAGTGTCCTCTTCCACTCTGATTTCTGGGAATAGTGACAGCAACCGATACAGCAGTCACCTTGCAAAATGGAGAAGTCTTTACCTTGGCGTGGTGGATTTTAAATTCAGCATGCCAGGCAGAAACCGCTGGGAAAATTGTGGGATCTCATAGAGATACAGATGGCTAGAGGGGAGACATGTCTATCTGAAGTACTTTATGGTGCCTGAAATTCAGTCTGGATTAATTTCACACTATCACTAATTCAGACCGAGTTTAATCTGCATTCAAATAAATCCTCGGAAATAGGTTTCCAAAACCCGGGTTAAATTTTGAATCGGGGGTCATTAATTTGGACTAAAGTGTTATACTATCAACTTAATCCGCATTAAGAGCCCCTTAATAAAACATTAAGAGCCACATAAAACATTAAGAGTCACAGAACCACATAATCCCCCAAAACAAGGGTCAATGCTTTCAGGGAGCCAACCCTTGGAAGCTTCAGGGTGCAGAGGCAAACAATGGGCATGGCCCTTTAAGAGAAATGTTGGCCAGAAAGTCAAGCTGAGGGTATGATTGAATGTGTTCAGCTAAACAGGGTGGGCCCTCCAGCTAAGTGAGCTCTAGCCATAAAAGCCAGAATCAGAGATCTCTCTTAAGTCGTTTTTAGATGTGCCACCAGGGCTCATAGAATTAACTAATCTGCCTTTGAAAAGTTGCACAGGCAGCGTTTAGACATGCCACCGTCATTAAAAAGTGCTAGTCGCGCATTCTTTATAAGGCGCATTTTGCGTATTTAAAATACACCTAATAAAGAATGCGCCCGCGCAATTTTTCAAAGCTGGATTGTTTAAATCTGTGAACCCCGGTGGCACATCTAAAATGGCCTTTGAAAGGTTCACCAGGAAGGGCCTTTTACCTCATGGGTATAAACCAACCTCATGGAGGTCCTACTGTAGGGGCCAGGTTCTAGAGCCTAGATCCCAGGCCAAGCTTGCAAGGGTTTCCCTAAGACTGGTTGGCTGGGGATCAAGCCAAGCCAGTGGTCCAGAGCCCTGCTGCTTCAGGCACCCTAGAGCTCCTTAATAGAACCAGCTAGAAGTCCAGAGAAGGGATCTGCTTTGAGGAGGTACTGCCCAAATTGAGGCTTGATTCAGAACAGGAGGAGAGAGGCCTGCTACTTTCCTGTGCCCTGTGAAAGCCTCAGAGCTTCCCAGCTGAGGAAAGACTTAGGGCAGGGGGGAGAACTACAGCCTAGACTGCCCAGTTGAGAAAGAATTTGGGGAAGAGGGTTCTGTGTACTGTTTGTATGGACTGTAACTAAAAAGCATTTGAGCTAAAGAAGTGCAGTGTGGACTCCATTGGGGGATAGATCCCACAGGGATGGACCCATCCAGGGAAGGTCCTCATGGCAGACCTGATCTCCAATATTTACTGTGACACAAACCAGCAGTACAGTATGGAATAGTGTAACTCAGACATTTTCACACGGTGGTTCTGTACTCCAAGCTGGGTCACATCAAGTGCAAATGGATCATAATGCTGATTGATATTTTGTATATTTTGGGGTCTTTGAGTGTTAACAAATCAGATGATAGCCTACACCAGGTAGATATCCAGTACATGTTCTCAGCCCATTTATTAGCTGTCTGTCAGATGTTAGCCTCCACTGGACATGAAGTTAACCCTCACGTGACACTCACGGCGGGGTCTTGGAACTCGCCAATCCCACTGTGTGGACAAATCCAGGCTAATCTGTTAGCATGTGTCTCTCTTGTCAATCTCTTGTCAATTAGGTTGCATGCAGTCTCGTCCACATACAGGTCCATCATACCACAGAGCCGTGCGTGAAAACTCTAGAGTACTCCAAGCAGTGACAACTTCCTGCCTCTCTCTCTGCTCTCACTCTCACTGGTGCCTTAAAAGCCCAGGTACGCCAAATTCAAATATGTGTTGTCCCAGCTCATCCAGATTTTCAGCTCACTCTTCCCGAGCCATTGGCTTCCCTTCTCTGGAGTGACTTCGACAGTTAATAGTAAGATAATGCACTGGGAGGTGGGGGGATGTCTGCATTTGCACAGCTGCATTTTTGCATTGTTAATTGCTATCTAATTATGTTTTTCTTTTCACAGGTGGTCAGGAAAGCACAAGGGAGAAGCACCACAGTGGGATGGGGTGAGCAGAGGCTCTGCGGTGGGACAGCAGGCTGGTGGCAAAGGGAGGAGGAAAACTGCTTGGCCCAGAGATCCCGCTGCAGCAACTGCCCAGCAGGTATTCATTCCCACTTTGGGCAAATTAATCTCTTTGGGCACATTATTATTTATTTATTTATTTAAAATTGACTTGATTTATTTAAAATTGGCCTGCAAATCAGCAACTTGCAGGCCATTAACCCCTTGGACTTTGCCTCCTCTCCCCCCACCCCCCTTCTCCCCTCAGTCTTCTCTTCCTCCCCTGACTCTGCCATCTCAGGTTTCAATGCCTCTCTCCTCCACCCTTGAATCCCTTGACGCCCCTCTCCTCCCACCCCACCTGCTCCCACAACCCCCGTCCTTGACTCAACCCCAGTATCCGCCACCTCCGCTCCTGCACCCATGCTGCTGAACGCTTCTCGCGCAAATCCCACTCTCATGCTAACTTCCTTCACTTCAAATTCTCTCTCTCCTCCCTTATTTCTGCTATCTCCCTCACTAGGCAGCATTACTACACCTCCCACATTGAGTCCTGTTCTCAGGACCCTCGCCACCTGTTCTCCACCTTTGACTCCCTCCTCAAGCCCCCCTGTCCTCCTCCTCCCTCTTCCCTTTCTGCTCAGGATCTTGCTTCCTTCTTCACCTCCAACATAGACAAGATTCGCCTTGACATCGCTTCCCACTCCTCTTCTCTTCCTACTCCCTCCCCTCTTCCTCCTCCCCCTCCTTCTCTCCTGTCCTTCTTCTCTCCCACTTCCCTTGAGGAAATCTCCTCCCTGCTCTCCTCCTCCAGCCCTTCAACTTGCCCCCATGGCCCCATCCCCTCCCACCTCTTGACCTCTATTACTTCCACTGTCACCCCTTCCCTCCTGCACATCATCAACCTCTCCCTCTCTACTGGCTCCTTCCCCTCTGCCTTCAAGAATGCCACTGTCTCTCCTATCATCAAAAAGTCCACTCTTGATCCCTCTGACTCTTCTAGCTACTGTTCTGTCTCACTCCTTCCTTTTGCTTCCAAGCTTCTTCAATGTGTTGTCTACTCCCGCTGCCTTGGCTTCCTGTCTGCCACCTCTTCCCTTGACCTCCTCCAATCTGGCTTCCGCTCCCGTCACTCTACTGAAACTGCTCTCGCTGAGATCACCAATGATCTTCTTGTGGCTAAATCTAATCACCTCTACTTCATTCTTGTCCTCTGTGACTTCTCTGCTGCCTTCAATACTGTTGACCACTCATTCGTGCTGGACTCACTTCACTCCCTTTGCTTCTGTGGCTCCGTCCTCAACTGGTTCTCCTCCTACCTCTCTGACCGCTCCTTCAATGTGTCTCTTGTCAACTCCCCCTCCTCCTCCCTTCCCATCTTGGTCGGCATTCCCCAAGGCTCTGTCCTTGGCCCTCTCCTCTTTTCTATCTACACCCTGTCCCTAAGTAAACTCATTGCCTCCCATGGCTTTCAGTATCACCTCTACACTGATGACACTCAACTCCATTTCTCTACTCCCTCTCCCTCTCTTCAAGCTCACCTCACCAGCTGTCTGTCTGATATCTCTACCTGGATGTCTCAACATCAATTCAAACTCAACATGGCTAACACTGAACTCCTTATCTTCTCCCCTCATCCTTCCTCTCCCTCCTCCCTGTCAATCCTTATCAACGGGGTCATCATCCTTCCCATCCCCCAAGCCCGTAGCTTAGGCTTCATCTTTGACTCATCCCTTTCTTTTAAACCCTGTATTGACTCTGTTGCCAAATCCTGTCACTCTCCCTCCATAACATTGCTAAGATTCGCCCCTTTCTCTCTGTCTTCTCTGCCCAAACCCTTGTTCATGCCCTGGTCATCTCTTGCCTCGATTACCGTAACCTCCTTCTCACTGGCCTCCCCCGCTCTCACCCTTCTCCCCTTATCTCCGTCCAAAACTCTGCTGCCAGGGTCATCCACCTCACTCGTCTCTTCAACCACGGGCAGCCCCTCCTCTCCTCTCTTCACTGGCTCCCCCTTCCTGAACAAATCCTGCACAAGTTCCTAGTCTTCACCTATAAAGCTCTTCACAACCTTGCTCACCCCTACCTCTCTGCGCTAATTTCCCTCTGTACTCCAGTCTTTGAACTCCACCCCTCCTCTGTCCCCTCTCTCACCCTCCCACGCCTCCCCAGCTCCTCTAACCACCTTCGTCCCTTCTCCCTAGCTGCCCCCCACACCTGGAACTCCCTCCCTGCCCACATCCACAACACCCCTCCCTTTGTACCTTCAAACCCCTCCTCAAGACCCACTTCTTCCACTCTGCCCTCCCCGACTCCTTGCTCCCCTCACTTAACTCCTGCTGATACCTTCCATCCAGTACAATCTGTTACCTGAGGCCTGTGTACTCATATCCTCACCACATAGACGAGCCAGCCATCATTCTCGATGTAACCAAACAAAGTACGTGCACCTGAGACCTCACATCTTCATGAATGTTACATTCCTTGTCTCTCCCTCTGTTCCCCTTCCTTCGTCTCCCCTCCCCCCCATCTCTCTGATTGTAAACCCTAGGGCAGGGACCGTGTTTATTCCATTACTTTGTAAAGCACCAGGTACATTGCTTGCACTATATAAATGCTTGCTAATTAATAATAATAATAATAATAATAATAATAATAATAATAATAATACAGTTTATATTGTTAAATAAACAATGCTTTCCCCGCTTATTCTGGAAAGGTTTGGGAGAGTGGGGGCTGTGGCGAATGGCAGTATAGTATAGAAATAAGCTGCTTTGGGTGCTGGAGGTTGGAAGGGAAGGGGGTGTCCTAAGATGGGGACTGAGGAGACTGCTGGCTATCCTCTGTTCAACTGGTCCTGGAGTGGACACTCCAAGCTCCATATCTGGTCATGGAAGAGGACACCTGGGGCAGCTCTCCCACCCCGTTCCAGCTCTCCCTCTCCCACCCCATTCCAGGTGGCTGACAGGCTCCATTCTGGGAATCCAGTGCAGAGGTTGCTGGCTCATCCACCTGCTCCTGTTCCTGACACAACCTCCCTGTAAAGGGACTGTAGGGATGGGCAAACAGAATGCGGTTCGGATGTTCGGATGTTTGGTCGTTCAGTTCAAAACCCTAGTTCGGGTTCGATGGTTTGGTTCAGCCGAGTTCAGGTTGACCGAACTTGGCCAAACAGTCAAAAATAGCGCTATCGAAACCGAAACCGAAAGGAAACCGAAACCTAATTTTTGGCCCTGAAAAGATGTTTTTTCTGCCCCTGAACTCATGCGAACACGACCAAACTGTTCAGTCATTCGAGAGTTCGGTTCGGATGTTCGGTTCGGACATCCGAACAGACCGAGTTCGGTCCGAACTCCGAACATCTGAACCGTGTTCACCCATCCCTAAGGGACTGGTCCAAACAACCCAGTGCTTAGCACCCTCTTTCCCCTGCCTGAGCCCTGTTCTCACCTGACTGTTTCTTTCCTCTGGGATATCACTCTGGGAAGCGGAACCCATGGAGCTTCAGACCTGCTGGAAATAACATTTTCCTATGCACAGAATGCTGGGTTTATTGAACAAATTGCATACAATGAAATTCCAAAGTGAAAGTAAAACTGAAAAGCCAAAGAAATCAGTCTTTGCATGTTCTCTCCTGTCCTGGAACCTAGTTTAGTGAAGTGCAGTGTATTGGGCCTATCAGCCACTTTCCCAGCCCCATCTCTGTCCAGAAGCAACATAGGCTGAAACTACACAGGCTATTATGTTGCCCATTCAGGCTGAGGACCAAAGCCTGGGACCCAGTTTAGGGAAGTGCAGCAAGGCAGATCTGCCAGCTAGTGCCTGCTTGGCTTCATCTGCTCCATGGCAATCAGTCAGACTGAATTCAGGTCCCTTGTCCCATGGCCCCACCACTACCCTATCCCGGGCTCAGCCACTGGTAGGATGTGCAATTAAGTTTGTGGTTTTTTTAATTACTAAAGCTAATGAAACCCCATTTGTTTTAGTAAGGAAGGAACCAAAAAATGAATGAACAAGCAGACGACATATGTTGTTGCATCTGGGGAGCCACGAGATTACCATTTATGCATCAAAGGGGGTCACAAAGGCAAGGAGTTCAGGAAGAACCATTCTAGATGAACCTTAAGTCAGAGACTTGAGGCATCAATAGATTGCATTATGCAGCATGTCAGACTGCATGATTATAGCAGGCCTTTCTAATTTTGAAATCAACTCTATAAAGCCGACTGCAACAGAATCCTAACAAGACAGAGGTGATGTTAGTGGGTAAGTCAGCGGAGTTGACAGCCCCGTTGATTGATGGGGTCTGCCCTCCACTGACTTACCAAGTATGGAACCTGGGGGTGCTCCTTGATGCACAGCTCTGCCTGGATTTCCAGGTGGAGGCTGTGGCGAGGAGTGCCTTCTGCCAGTTACATCTGGTATGGCGGCTTTGGCTGCTGGTTTCAGTTCCTGACCTGGCCATGATCATCCATGCTTTTATTACCTCTCAGTTAGACTACTGTAACACGGTCTACGTGGGGCTACCTATGGTGACGGCTCGGAAGCTGCAGCTGGTGCAGAATGCGGCGGCCTGGCTCTTGGTGGAGCTGGGCTGCTGGGAGCACATTACACCAGTGCTCTAATCTCTGCACTGGCTGCCAATATGAGAGCGAGGGAGGTGTTGGCCCCCCTGATTGGGGGGGTTCACCCTCCCATAGCTCAACAGGTCCGGAGTCTGGGGGTGGTGCTGGACGCGGACGTCCGCCTGGAGCGGCAGGTGGAGGCAGTCACAAAGGCTGCCTTTCGCCAGTTACATCTGGTGCGGAGGCTGTGTCCGTTCGTCTCTGGCCCGGACCTGGTCTCCCTCATCCATGCCTTCGTCACCTCGAGTCTGGACTACTGCAACACGCTCTACGTGGGACTTCCCCTGTGCCTGGTTCAGAGGCTGCAGCTAGTGCAGAACGCAGCGGCCCATCTCCTCTTGGGGACGGATTGTCGGGAGCACATAACACCTGTGTTCTGGGCTCTGCACTGGTTGCCAATAGCGTGCCGAGTCAGGTTCAAGGTGTTGGTATTGATTTATAAAGTCCTTCATGGTCTTGGCCCCTCATATCTCAGGGACTGCCTCGCCCTCTGCGCCCCGGAGCGGACCCTTCAGTCTGCCGGGGGTGCCTTCTTGGAGGTCCCCCATGTTAAGCGGGGGGCCACAATGGAGGGCATTCTTGGTGGCCGGGCCGCATCTCTGGAACTCCCTACTGGAGGAAGCTCGTCTGGCCCCAAGCCTTTTGGCATTTTGATGACAATGCAAAACCTGGCTGTTCGCCCAGGCCTTTGGGGAGCAGGGGAGGGTTTAGTGGATTTTTATCTCCCCTGCTCTATTGATTTTTTGTATCCCGGGCCCTGTTCTTAATATTCTTAATATTTTTAATATTTGAGATGTATTTTTATATGTTTTAAACTGTTTTATATTGATTTTATTGTTGGAAGCCACCCTGAGCTGTGTTCAGGAGGGGCAGGGTATAAATTAAATAAATAAATAAATAAATAAATAGTCTTCTGGGCCTGATTCAAAGAGTCGGTTTTAACCTATAAAGCTTTACACGGCCTGGGCCCTGCTTATTTGCGAGACTGCCTCACTCTCCGGGTTCTAGATCGGCTCCTGCAGCCATCTGGGGGTGCCATGTTGGAGGTCCCCCGAGTTTCCCTGGGGGCCACGCATAATAGGGTGTTCTCGGTGGCCGCACCACACCTTTGGAATTCCCGCCCGGTGGGGGCCCATCTGGCCCCGGACCTCCCAGCCTTCCATAGGAACTGTAAGATCTGGCTGTTCCATCAGGCATTTGGTGAGAGAGAGGGGTAAGGGGGGTGGGTGGGGATGGGGGGGTGGAGTGGTTTTTTTCCCTGTAACGATTATTATGTTTTAACGTGTTTTAAATTGTTTTATATTATATTTATATTTTTTATTGTTGTTAGCTGCTCTGGGCTGCCCGTGACGGGAAGATCGGGGTATAAATTTTGTAAAATAAATAAATATATTTCCCGGAGCATGTTTTTAAAATCATTTTCCCCATGTCAGCTGAATAAAAACATTCTTAAGAAATTATTTTTCATACATAGATTTTCTCTTCACTGGAACTAATTTTGTACTCAGCCATTTTATGACATTGAGCACTGAGGGGAGAGAGGGTTCGATGGCTTTGATTTACCTTCCACCAAAATCTCACTTATAGTCCAGGTTTATTGTAGAATTTGGAAACTTGCTAAAAGACTAATCCTGATGTATAAAGCCAGCACATGAACTACATCCTATCACTGTAGCTTTCCCACCTCAGGATTGTAAAAGTTTAATATTTTATAGTACAGCAACCAGACATCACCTTAAAAAAGATGTTTCTGACATGATGCTGTATGTCTACACCCAAACTATTTATCACTTACCCTGTTTCTCTCCTGTTTCTTCATGGACACTTGATGGCTTCTTGTGCAGAGAAAGAAAATATGAATGATGTATGAGAAACAATTTATGGTCAGAAAAGTAGCTGTATAAAAATAGCATTTCCTCACCCAACCTTGTATGCATTCAGAATCAGACCTGCTTACTCTTTTGACAAATACAGCTTTTCAGTGCAACTACGACGGAGTGAACTGGATTCTTCTTTAGTCCACATATCACCAGTGAAATCATTAACTATGTTCCAATTTTAGAATCAATGGGTGACAATAGACGTGCGGCCGCTCCCTCACCTGGGGGGGGAACGTGTAGAAGATGGCTGCTGTCACCCACATGGCTGTGTCAGGGCATGCACATCCGGGATGGTCAGCAAGCCCTCTGCCACCCCCAGTGGGGGAACAGAACAAACACGTGGCTGGGCTGCCCCATCCCTGGTGTGCCCCCAGTGCCCTGCCTCCACCATCATGGCCAGCCATGGGTGCCAGTTACAGTCAGCCTTGGCAGCCCTCAATTCAAGGCAGGGATGGGGCCCCTAACAGACATGCTGGCCCGCTATGGTTCACTTTGACCCGCCTGGGGGGTCCTTGGTCTGGGCTGTGGGCCCAGGATCATCCGGGCCAGCCACCTATCTCGGCCAGGGCAGCAGCAGACCTACATCTGGCAGTCCAGAAACAGTTGGTCGAGTGAGTCTTCGACCCAGGCAGCTCATAGCAGGCCAGCATCGCATCTATTATCATTCTTTATTGCTGAAAGCAGTGTGAGAGTCAGAAAAACTATCACAGCTTGAATTGAAGAGCCAAGATTGAGTTTCTACCGTAGAACCTAGAAAGACAATGTATTCATGCAGCCAGACTTCTGCCCTCAGACTTATTTTACCCCTCAAAGTTTTCAGACGATTGCCATTTCTCAGTGAATACTTTTGTGATAAATGTAGGGAAGAGCAAGAATGTATTTCTATAATTCAGTCATCTGGAAAACTACAAGCTGGTATTTTTCAGGTTAGAAGAATGTTTAAAATGACCTCATTTTTCCAAAGTGACTCCATTTTTTTATTGTTCCCTCTTGCTAAGGAAGATAACTTTGTTTTTAATATGCAAATGCATGTATACATGTGGGAATAGCACAGTTCTGAAGAAAATTGAGTTTAAACCTGAAAAACCAAAAGCTCAGCTCTTTTCAGATATTCCTGACTGGATCTCTGTTTAATGAAGCTGCTATGTGAAAATGTGAATCAGTAGCAATGGGCAGGGAAAAAGAAAGAAACAGATGGGCAGAGAGGGGTCAAATAGCAGAAGAACTAGCTGGTCACTGAATTTCCAGTGGACATACGTAATGAAGGGTAAACCTTGATTCTATTCAACTACTTAAACTATTATGCTTGTGGAAGTAAACTGACCTAGCACTTAGCCAATTAAGCGCTTCAGTGCTTCAAGTTTTATGTGCATAAAATATCATGGCTAAAGATGCTAGGAGAGTTGTAAGTCACTCTGTTTCTACAACCATTAAACCTTAAGGTGCTCAGCCCAGTTAGAAACTATCAGGTGCCTATGGAGCCGTGGAACTCTGATGCTTCCCAAAATTATTGTTAGGTGACCAAGTTATAGGCAGTTTGGGCCCTATGTGAGGCTCCTAGGATCAAGCCCAAGGTGGCAGGCATGATCAGAGGTCTGAGATAAGCTGGGTCAGAACCAGGAAATCAGAAACCAAAGAACAAAAGGCAGGAAACAAAGAGCCAATGGTCAAAGCTAGATCAGAGACTGTAGATCAATGCTGAGGTGTGAGGTCTTGAACCCTGATAGCTATTTGCTTAGATCTCCCAGATCTTCTGAGCTTCTAGCTGTTAGCTACTGAACTCCTAATGTGTTATGTTCTAGAAGCTAAGAAAATTGTAATGATAGCCCTCTATGTCTTGAAGTACATAATCTCTAAGCTGACAGAGCTCTAGAATGATTCGCCCCTATAAACTCAAACCCCACTGCTGAACACTACAATTTCCTGACAGGTGGATGACATGCCTGCCTACATATATCCTAAAGTGTATAGAAGAGAATTCTACAAAATTACTAGCAATTTGGCGGCATCTTATTAAAGTTTCTGTTTCCATCACCTAAAACGTATTAAGTGAGTTTATAGAATATTATAGCTATTAAAAAGTCACTGTGGTTGACACATAAAAGTTTACCAAGTCATCTTGCAGCTGATCTTGATCTGTGCAGTACATTTCTATACAGAAGTCTCGGTTTTCATGGTTCGTAGCAGTGAAGATATCACTTTTTTACTCAGGTTTGGGAGACAGAAGATACCATTCAGACTCGATACCTCCCCCAAATGAAAGACAAGCTTTTGACCACAGATTCTGGTATATTTCAATACAAGAAGATCTGGCTAGAACAAGACTATTCAAATGTGCAACTCTATATGTATATATCAAGGATGAATTAATACTGACCCCATATCTAACTAAAATTGGCTATTTTCCATTCAGAGAGGTAACTACTAAATTGAGGCTCCACCATATTGGGACACGAGCCCAAAGGGGAGCCTGGGAAAAGATCCCATTCCAACAGATGATATGTCCCTGTTCACTGGGAGAGGTGGAAGATCTTATCAATTTTTTATGGAATTGTTCCATAACCAGCAACGTGAGGTAATTGTTTTGATACCATTAATTACAAAACTCAGTGCATTCAATGGTCTCTAAAAAACAATTTTAGAGAATAATTCAACTATGATGTTGACTGCTCTTGCTTGTTATGTATGCACACGTTGTGATTGCCAGAAGGGACTTGATAAACATGAAGTCATGACATTTATGGAGGTAAGCTATTGAGAGCAAGGCATTGCCATTTTTATGGAAGACATATAGCCTCACCATGATAAGTTCTGGAATAATTGTCCCATTGGTAGCTACCAATGGAAGCTACCAATTGAAGGAAGCTGTAAAGAGCGATGTATTTTTATCCCCTAGGGGACTAACCTTGATGTAGCAAGTTCTGAGAGGGCCATGGTATTATTTTTTAACCAGGGGCCAAGTTGTGCCATAGTAAACTGCAACAAACAAGGCAGTACCGCTAAACTAGTAGTCAAGCTTTGCCGCAGTAAGCTCTGGAAAGAGCAAGGCACCAATATCTTTTCAGGGGTCAAGCTTTGCCGTAGCAAGCTCTGTGAAAGAGCAAGGCACTAGTATTTTTCAAGGGCCAAGCTGCAACAAGTAAGGCAGTACGGCTTAATCAGGAATTAAGCTTTGTAGTAGGAATCCTTATGTAAAAGCAAGACATTAATATCTTTTCAGGGGTCAAGTTCTGCGGCAGCAAGCTCCGTGAAAGAGCAAAGCATCTTCAGTTCCAAAGGGGTTAAGTTTAATGGAAGTAAGTTCTTTAACAAATAAGGTATTTATTAAGGTATTTAACAAATAAGGTATTTATAAAGGTACTCTACCCTCTCCCTTTACCTGTACCCTTACCCTCTCTGCCCCATTCTCTCTTTTTAGTTGCCCTCATCAGTACAGTCTCTCTCTCCACCGCCACCCCTTATCCGTGATTCTTTAGTTAAATTCAACTCTTGTTTTTTCACATTCCATTCCACTATCCATACCTTTTCTCCCATTGTTAAATCTTGACCCTTTCCCCCTTTTCCTTTCTCTAAAAGAGATTGTTGTTCTTGCTATTTGTTTTACCTGGCTTGCAAGTTTCTCCAAAGAATATCATTTTTGCTGAACAGAGGAGAAAGTATGCTAGAATCAATGGTTTTAGATTGAGATATTCTTGTTTACTATAATGCAAGTATCTATCCTATCTGTTTTATAACATCTCCCCTTCAAACTGTTCATCTTTTGATATGTTTATTGCATTACTGTTTTTTTTTAACAAACTTCTATTAGTAAAGTATAGATTATTAAAAAATGTGGTGGAGCATTCGAAAAGAACATGCACCACAGTAATCAAAAGATTCCCAGTTGTTTTAACTAGCGTACAATTGCCCTTTTGGTGCTGAAGAGTGTATGCCAGTGATAGGTTTTATCTCAGTGCTATACTTTTCTAAAGGAAAAGAGCACAAGTTTATATTGTAAAACTATAAACAATCAATTAAAATGCAGTTCAAGGGTTCTTGTCTCATTGCTTATTGTTTTCGTAATATTGATTGACACACATTTCTTTCTGAGGCATAATGATTTTAAAGTCATCCATACTAAGGAAGGGAAAGCAAATGCAGAACTAACTGCTTTAATATCATTTGAGAATTATACAGAAGGAAGAGAGTGAGGAGTGGGGCAGACTAGAGCTGAAACAGGTAGCTGAAAAAATGTATATACCCATCAAATATGGGTATACACTATACAACCTACCATTACACATCTGCATTGTGTGCACAAAACCCATGGGAACTCCTACTATGGGGACAGAGGTGCACTGAACACTCAGTGATTTTCTGGCCAGAAGCAGAGGCTTGGCACTCCAGAAAAAGGCCTCCTCACTCCCCCACACACCTGCTCAGAAAAGTAAAGTGGGAAGAACCCTGCTCAGCTCAGCAGCAGCTGGAAGGAGCAGTCGGGCAAGTAACTCAGTCTGAAGCGTAGACAGGTATGGGCAGGAGCCAGGATTGGCATCCCAGAAAGTCCCATAAAATCTGCAAAAGTTTACTTCCAGGGCAGATTTTATGGCCAATATCTGGGCACCGGATGGGGTAATGGGAAACACATTCAATGGGAAACAAAAAAACTGGGATGGAAAACCAAAGATCAAAAAATTAAGATCAGAAGTCAAAATCCTGGACATTTTGAGACATCAGGTACTTGAATCAGGTCAACATTGGTTGTCACTGATAACTTATCTGTCAGTACTGGGGCTGGAACAAAGTCTTCAGAAAACTTCAGAATTCGGTGAACATTACGGTATTCAGTTCAGAAAGTCTGAATTCTGACGTTCCGAGGACCAAGGCTTCCCTTCTTCTGGAAATGAAACTTAAGAACATAAGAAGTGCCATACTGGGTCAGACCAATGGTCCATCTAGCCCAGCATCCTGTCTCTGACAGTGGCCAATCACGATGGCTTGGGAGAAGCACCCAACAGGTCACAATGGGGGATCCATTCCCTGTTGTTTTCCCCCAGCTCCTGTCATGTTCCCTGATCCTGTCTGGCTAAAAGCTGCTAATGGACCTATCTTCCAGAAACTTGTCCAAACCTCTTTTAAACTCAGCTATTAGTACTGGCCCTCACCACAGTCTCTGGCAGTAGATTCCACACCTCAATTATACGCTGAGTGAAAAAAAATATTCTTTTATTTGTTTTAAACTTGCCACCCATAACTTTCATAGAGTGTCCCCTAGTTTTAGTACTAACTGAGAGGGTAAATAACTGTTCCTTGTTTATTAGTTCCACACCACTCATGATTTTATAGATATCTATCATATCTCCTCTCAGTCATCTCTTCTCCAAGCTGAAGAACCCCAACCTACCAAGCCTCTCTTCATATGGGAGCCCTTCCATGCCCTTGAACATTTTTGTTGCCCTTCTCTAGTTCAGCTATGTCTTTTTTGAGATGGGGCGACCAGAACTGGACACAATATTCGAGGTGTGGTCGCACCATTGATTTTTATAGAAGCATTATGACATCCTCAGTTTTATTCTCTATCTCCTTCTGAATAATTCCTACCATTCTGTTTGCTTTTTTGACTGCTGCTGTGCACTGTGCTGTGGATTTCATTGTATTGTCCACAACCACCGCCAGATCCTTTTCCTGAGTGATAACTCCTAGCTTAGTACCCAGTAGGGGTGGGAATTCCGGATCTACCGGATTCGACCCGGTAATCCGGACCCGGTACCGGATTTCGGTGTACCGGTTTTTTACATTGCAGCCATTTAAAAATGGCTGCAATGTAAAAAAATTTAAATCCCCACCAAAACAGTTTTTTTTTAAAAAAACCCTCCCCGAGTCCAGGCTGAGCAGGTGGAAGGGGGGACACCCCCCACCCATCCTGCCCAGCCTGACTTTTTGTTTTAAAAAAGAAAAGACTAAGAGTTACAGACGGCGAGCCAGGTGAGCCCCCCCCAGCACCAGCGGCCGCGGCGTCCCCGCAGCCGCGGGTAAGTATGACCCGATCCCTGGGGGGGTGGGGGTGTTTAACACCCCCACCCCCCCAGGGATCACCCCTACACTCAGTGCGCTTGCCGCTT
>QEPC01000452.1:223554-234470 GCA_003113815.1 Sphenodon punctatus | reverse complement strand
CCAAGGCGGGACTTCCGGACCCACGTCACTTCCATCCTAAGGCGGGACTTCCGGTGACGTAGACCTGTCAAACTGATAACAATCAGTTTGATGACTAGTGTCCCCCTTACTACTAGGGAGCCATGGCAGCCAGCAATGGCAGCCCCCGCGCTGTGTCGGGAATGGTGGCATGAACAAATATGCAGGCTGCTATGTCTCACTTGGGCAGCCCTTGGCCTGGGCTGGAGGCCCCAGATCATCCAGGGGACCACATCCGAGCCAGCTGTCTACTAGGGCCGGGGCAGCAGTGGATCCACATCTGTCTCACCAATATGATGGTGGTGAATCCCTGGTCCAGGTGGACCATAGCAGGCCCTCATCACATTTGTTCCACCCTTGGACTTGCATACGATAAAATTCTGGCTTAGTTGAGGAGATTTGTTTTCCCTGGCCTGGGACCACTAGTATAAGGAACCTAAATTTTAATAAGACAAATCTATTAGTGGATAACACAATGCTTCTGGTGCACTGCAAACCCTAGCAATGTGAGCAGGAGACAGGGATGTAGCGGAGAACAGGAGTGCTTTTGGCACTCACATTTCAAATGCCACACTGGATTAGTTGAATTTCTTTATCCCAAACTCTTTCAGATGTACATGCCACCAAATTCAACATAAATAAAATGGAAATTATCACGTAATTTACCCATGGTATATTCATGCCTTGAATGCTGTGTGCTATTCTGGTTCACCCCTTCTCAAGAAAGGATGTTGAATAACTGGAAAAGGAACAGGCCAGCAACAATGAAAGGTATGGGGGTAGTGAGTAGAGTAGAATCTGAACAGGAAAGAGGTTTAAGGAGGGAATATTATAGAAGTTTATAAAATCACAAATAGTGTAGCAGAAGTAAGCAGGGAGTTATTACTTACCCTTTGTGGCAGGGTAATACGGATGTGTCCTTGCAAGACCAAGTCTATAGCTAGCCAGTGCCCTGCCAATGGCCAATGGTGTTCTTGGGCCCCTATGTGAGCACCAGAGGCGGGGGGAGGGACGACGAGCATGTTAGTACCAGACTAGGGACCTTTAGTAAGATAGAACAGACCAAGGAACTCAGTGCCATATACCACCCATCTGGAAGATGGGCAACATGTAGAGGCCATTGACCCATGGATGGAGGCCTGTAGGGACATTCTGAGCAATTCCCATGTGGAACAACATTAGCAGGAAGAATCAGCTCTGAGGATAACAAGGTCCATGAGGACAGAGACAACAGCTGGAACAACTGCAGAGAGCTGAAGAGGTGGCAAATTGTGAATGAGGTTCTTGTACTGCAAAAATTTGTGGGTTGGGTACCCATCATGACACTCCCCTCATAGTACTAGAACTAGGAAATGCTTTTTAAAAAGTTAACAGGCATTAGGTTAAAACAAACAAAAATAAGTGCTTTTCACACAATGTACAATTAATCTGGAGATCTGATTGCCTGCCATGGGATATTGTGAAGACCAGTAGCATAGCTGGGTTAAAAAAAAAAGAAAGTTTTGTAATGCTTTTATATTTTATTTTATAAGTGTGCACTAACATGTTAAAAAAATTAAGGCTGGATGTCCTAAGTCTGGCTTCTAAATGTTTTTGTTCAGAGCCTGTATTTAAAACAGGTCCAGTTCTTACAGCACAGGGTGAAGGATATTCATAGTTTGATGAAATCAAGTTGTTATGGTTATTACCTAGCCAAATTCTGATCTAAGTGTAAAATTCTATAGCATTACAGTTATGTAAAGTTAATACCTCAATATAGTATATGGCCCTGTTTTCTAAAGACACAGGTTTATGCTTGATTTTACCTGGTACAGTGAGGAGGAACCAGTGCTCAGAGACCTATCCTGGGACTTGAGATTAAACAAATATCCTGATCTGCTCCAGGATTCCTGTGTGATCTCAGGCAATTCACTTCATTTCTTTCTGTCTCACTGTCCCATCTGTAACAGCAGGTATATTATAAGGCTAGATACATTAAAGCTTGCTAGACATTCAGATAAGGTAGCAATGGGAGTTGTATAGATAGACTACTAACAGTGTATACGCTTTGAAAGTCCTGGATCTAAATTTATTTATTTAACACTTTATTTATTTAGTTACAAGATAGATAGGTATATATCTCTTTCAGATGAGCAGCATTGTTGATTCCAAAAAGTCTCTGGATTATTTTTTTGAGATTTCTCAAGTACAGTTAGTGACTTTCTGGACACTGATGTCTATATCTAGTTCAGTTATTTTGTGTTCTGCTTCCAATAGTATTGCCAATGACAATGGCAAATCTATTAGTCTTTCTAACAGGTTGGCCAATAAATGTAAGTGTGACACATACAACTGGTCAATATGTCTATGCCCAGTTTTGTCGTTTCTAAACTTTACTGTGTGAAATACTGGATTTAAATATTCTGAATGAGACCTGCTCTTGGTGTAAAAGGAAGTCTGTGACCTCATCTTTTTGACCACTAGGGGTGTGTAGCACTTACCTTTTTCATTTTAATTTTAGTTTTCATTTTATGGGTTAAAAAAACATCAGTTTTCAGGGGTTTTGTAAAAACCCTATTCATTTTCTTTCTTTTTTTGTTTATTTTAATAAAAAATAAAAATAAAATAATATTAAAAATTACTGTGCATGTGCAAATGGCTGCTAGGGCCATTCTGTGCATATGCTGCCCTTTCCCAAAATGGACTGATGCTGCTGGTGTATTTCATAAGTTTTAGTTTGTATCTTCTCCTCCTAACACTCATGTGATGTACAGAAGTACTCCCAACCCAATTTCACAGATAGAAATTGCTAATGCAAACCCTCTTCTCCCATGTCCCTAGCTAGCACCTAAACAACTGGACCAGATTTTCATAGAACTGAATCTTCCTAACTTTGGGGTCATTTCACTTCAATTATTATGCAGAGCTCCATGAAAAGAATGATTATCTCCTGAACTTCTGTGAGGGCACATGTACTAAAATGCAAAGGGGAGTAGAAAATCCCTGTGTTCATGTACTCAATATGCACAAAGGCATTTGCAGAACGACGATCTCTAGGGCTGTGGTTTTCACCTTTGTGTGAACAACATTTTTAAAAACTCAAGAATAAATTCAAGAACCACCTGCACAAGGCACATCTGGAATCCAGGGCTCTCTAGGGTCCCAGGTTGGTGCAGGGAGAACAGTCACTGCTCAACCTGATGCGATAGGTTGTGTGGGACCAAGAGAGATTGGGTGTAAACAGATGGACTGCATCACCGTCTTGGGGGGTCTCCAGGCTCTGCTGCTGTGCCGCGTTGGCCACCACTTGCTGGATTTTTTTTTTCAAAGGAAGAAGGGGAAAAAAAGTTTCAAACTGAGCATGTGCAGAAGAGCTGCTCAGTCCTATCTGCCCTTTCTAAGGATGGCATATGCTCAGCCCTCTCTAAAGATGGCACCCGCAGGGCTGAGCATACGCAAAAGAGCTTCTTGGCCCTGTGGGCACCATCTTTGGAAAGGGCAGCTAGGACTGAGAAGCTTTTCTGCATATGCTCAATTTAAAACTTTTGTTTTTCCTCTTCCATTGAAAACAACCCTGGGAAGCAGCAGCCGGTGGAGCATGGAGCACAGTGGCAGAGCCGGAACCACCCCCCAGACAGTAAGAAATGGCCTGCCTGAACCCCCTCACTAGGCCCCCAAACTCCTGCCCACACTTTCTCTTCCCCCCAGAGTGGGAGGCCTGGCAGGGGCTGGAGGTGCCCAGGGGGCTTGTCTTTGCCCCTTGCTCACCTCTGGCTCCCATGCCGGCCCCCCCACCTGCAACCCCAGCTCCCTCGAGTAATTCATGAGAACTCGAGGAGGGGGGGTGAGAACACCCTAGTTCTTATATACCCCTCAATTCTTGAGAATTAGTCGCAAGAAGGAAAAAAATCCCCGCTTCAGCTCTAATAGGATGCAAAAATCTGTTGGGAGGGGGTCTTGCTCCTAGTCTTGCCTGGAAATGGGTAGGAGAAGAGCTGGGCTTTCATAAGCTGGGAGCAACAGTTTCTGGGGGCAGGACTTCCAGGAACAGCTCCCCCTCTTTGGTTCTCATAGTACTGTTTTGATGGTGTCTTCTAAATCACTTTAACCCCACCACATGTGCACACAAGCAGATGGGCTAAAGATGGATTGGGCCTCCAAGTAGGGTCATACTGTCTCTGGGAGTGGTCACAAAGCAATCGATATTTGACATACTCTTCATATATTTGTTGTTGTCAGGGTTCATGGAATTATATTTAAATCTCAAAATGAGGTCACACAAACAAAATTTGGGAAACAGTGGATTAAGGGGAGTAAAAAAGAAGGTGGAGTACTTACCTCTCAAAACAAGTAAGGTTAAAATAGGGAAGGAGACTCCTACTCTGGGAGGTCATCTGCAATTCCTCCAGTGTTCAACACTTCCTCTTTTTATTCCCCCTTCATTTGACAATGGGTGAAATCAAACGAGATGATAGTCTGCTGGAGTCCATGTTTGGTCTGTGCAGTCCCCAGGCAGCTGCCACTCGTATGATCAGCCTAATCAGTGGGTATCCCCCTGCCTGTATTTCATGTACTTTCGACAGCTTTCACCAGTGACTCTAGACTCCCTCCCCTATGGCTGACTCTCAGCTGAGAGGTGCACTATATCTCTCCCACACATTCTCCCCATGCCTCTCAGCTGAGAGGTATACTAGAGAACTCCCTCCCCTGCAGTCTCCCTCCCACCTTTCAGCTGAAAAGTGGATGCAAAGGAAGGAGATTGCTACCTCTCCTGCCTCTCAGTTGACTGGGCACAATAGATGGGTCTCTGTGGTATGGAGAGACTGTGGGTGAATCTAATTGATAAGACGTGGATACGTGAGCACCCGTTAACCCAGATTAGCCTGCACAGTTGGCCCTCAATGTCACTGGACTCTGCCATGAGTGGTAGCTCTGTGGTGACCACATGGAGGCCACATGGCAGACACCTAGATGGCAGACACATAGATGGGCACACAGGAATGCATCTGATGAAAGCTAATGTGGGCTATCATCTCATTTGAAAACACTCAACGTCTCCTCCTCACTGACTGCTTGTTATTCCAGACTCCAACTGGAAATGCCCTACAGTCTCCCAAGCAGAGGGATCAGTGATGGAGAAGATCTATTTAACCTGATCCCAGGTTCTCCCTTCTTCTGAGAACAGAGGCAGAGACTGGTAGTAAATCCTCTGGACCAGCTACGTTATTCCAAATGTGTCCATGAGAATAAACCCTTACATTAAATTCTGATTACCTTCTTATGGGGACGGGTCGCCGGGAGCACATTACACCGGTGCTCCGAGCTCTGCACTGGCTGCCGATAGTGTGCCGGGCCAAGTTCAAGGTCCTAGTGATGATCTACAAAGCCCTTTACGGTCTTGGCCCCTCATACCTTAGGGACCGCCTCACCCTTCGCGCCCCGGAGCGGCTCCTGCGGTCTGCCGGGGGTGCCCTCCTGGAGGTCCCCCGTGTTAAGCGGGGGGCCACGATGGAGCGAGCATTCTCGGTGGTAGGGCCGCGGCTGTGGAACTCCCTTCTGGAGGAAGCTCGCCTGGCCCCAAGCCTTTTAACATTTCGGCAGAACTGTAAGACCTGGCTGTTTGCCCAGGCCTTTGGGAGGGAGGGGGGGGATGATTTTAGTCCCCCGCCCATTTATTTATTTGTTATTTTTCTAGCCCTGTTTTATATGATACATTTTATATTTAATATTTTTAAAGGAATTTTAATGTTTTATTGTTTATTGTTGGAAGCCGCCCCGAGCTGCGTTGCAGGAGGGGGCGGGGTATAAATTTGAAAAAATAAAATAAAATAAATAAAATAATAAATAAATACTGGCCTAAGAAAGTGTAAGGACACTTTTAAACAAGTGGGGCACCATCGTGCAACCCACTCGCACGAAATTCCTGCAAGGCGGGATTAGATGAGACGGAAGTCAGGGATCATGCACATACAAGGCGGTCGCGCAATGTTTGCAGACCGCAAATTAAATACCTCACAATCGAGGTATTTAATTCGTGGTCTGCAAACAATGCATGGCCGCCTTCTATCCACATGATCTCGGACTTCCATCTTGTCTAATCTCGCCTTGCAGGATTTTGAAATATCGTGTGAGCGGGTCACACAAAGATGACCCGCTTGTTTAAAAGTGCCCTAAATTTCTCTTAATTATATGAAGGGAAATGAAAGAGGAAACCAATCCTGCTGTGTAGTTTGTGTCATTCATTTACCTGTCTTTCTGCTGAGTAACTCAAGTTCTTTATTTGTTGTAGCTATTGGCCATCACAAAGTATAAATAACAAAATATGAATACAAAACAGCAGAAGAATAATTGAATAGATAAATACCAATTAAAGTAAGACAAATCAAACTCAGAGTTCTCAGAATTCCCTACCAGCAGCCACTCTAAGTTTAATAGCAGCAGCTAAAAGTTTGGACACTTGCAGGGTAACTGCCAGGTCCTGCCTCAAGAGAAGAAAAACCAATGCATCCCCCTTGACTGCGGGGTTTAATACCTGCAATGACCAGGGTGAGATAGATGGACCTGGGAACTATACAGTGAGCATTCAAAAATGAAATGGGATAGAGATTAAATAGTGCCCCGATTGCAGCCCTGATAAATTCTCTGCTCATAAGGTGTCCCCTTCCATCTGTCCTCAGTGACAACAGAAGGAAAGAGATTAAATCTGGCCAATGTAAAGGTCCTCCTAAAAACCCAACAAAGGGAAAAAATTAAATAAGATGTGCCATAGGGTCCAATTGGGAGTAACTTGTGCACTGGGAAGATCTTTTGAGAATTAATAGCGGCAGACAGTCTGCCTGTCTTTCTGTCATTCCCCTTCAGGTTTCATACAAGGTCACAAGAAAGGATTACAACTATAGCTGGTTAACAAACAGTCGTGTGGGGAATTTTGAAACTATTTCTGCTTCAGAGGGTCTGAAATAGATCCATTTTTCTTTTGAGTGAAAATTCCTGTAACATTGTTATTGATACATTTTAGCAAATGCAGTCTCTTAATTATTATTGAACATTTTTAGTAAGTAAAAATGTTTGTATTTTCTTACAAGTTACTGCAAATATTGACAAAAATGTCACCAGCTTTTGCGTTAAAAATACCCAGAAAAATGGGTGCTCGCAATTCACAGATGCTCACAATTTTTTCCACAAGTTCTATGTTGGAAAAGAGTCTTTGACTGCAATCCAGATGCTTGCCACGACTGGCGCAAGCAGCCATACATTGGAAGTGTGCTTGGTAGGAACCTAATGCGCTGGTGGTCCAACAGTTGTGAACAGAGAGCACCAATGCCCAACGTTATGTGTCAGGCAGCAAGCTATGCATCCTTGCAACGAGAGTCTTCCATGCCCCCTGTGCCAGGCCGAGCATGGTGTCCAGCACAATCACAACCCACACCAGGGTAGAAACATGGTTGTTGGCTGGAAAGGGTTCCACTTTCCTGGGTGCCACTGTGCTTAATCCACCTCGCTGGTAGGAAGTGCAAGGGGCAGCACATATTTGCACCTGGTCAGAACAGGCAAAGGGATGCTGTGCTCGCTGGAATACCATAGCAAAAAGGGAAATAACTTGATCAGCCACACAAGCCTCTTGGGATCATGGTGACGGGAGAGCGGTGCATGAAAATCAATGCCCCATGATTGATTTCCTGTTCAATTTCCTCCCCCTCTCCACTGCCACCCCTGCAGTTTGGGATATAGGTGTCCACTCCTCTTCACCTCCCATGTTGGGGGTGGACTGAACATCCACCCACATAATGCTGCTTTCTGAGGAGTGATGAGATGGGAGGGATGTGATCTGGGATGCAATCTTACATAGGTGTATTTACAGGGTCCATAATTACACAGAGGGGATCTGCCTAGGGGGGGTGAAACAGATGCCCCCAGGGAGGGGATCATCACAGCAGGGCGGAGTGGCATGGTTGCCAGGATCTGGAAGATTTCAAGGACTGCCAACCTGCAGGGCACTTGAGCCGACCAGCTGTCTCTCCTATGATAATGCTTTGGTGAGTCCTGTCCTATCCTACCTGCTGCGGCCACTCGGCCAAGTGTTGTGCATGAGACCTGAGCCTCTGTATCCCTACACACCTTCCCCTGACCCCCATTGCCAGGGAAGGGCATTCAAGAATGGCATGGTTGGCTGAATGGTCAGTTTCAGCACTTTGCAGGTGGACCCTTCAAACTAGGGCTGCACGAAATAATAAAAAATTTATTCATGAATATTTCCAAGTTTCCAAGGGCTGACTCCGAGTGTTCAGCCTCAGTACTCAGTAAAATACTTGGTAAAATAAAACAAAGTTCTGAGGATTTTATGAGTAGGGATGGGACACCGGGGAGAATACCGGATACCAGATGTACCGGTATCGGATCTCCCAAGTACTGGATTTATCGGTATCAGCATACCGGATTTTTAACATTAGCCGCGGTACTGGATTTTTTACATTGCGGTTATTGACTTCAATGGCCACAATGTAAAAAATCCGGTATCACGGCCAATGTTAAAAATCTGGTATGCCGGTACAGGTAAATATTGGATTTATCGGATTAAGCCGATACATTCAAATATCGACAATATCGGATCTTGGGAGAACCAGAATTCCCACCCCTATTGAGTACCAAGTACTAAGACAATTCCTTGGTTACTCGCCTGAATTGTTGACGCATCCAGAATGAAACAAGGACAGAGTGTTGGAGTTTTGACGGCCGCACTCTTTAATCGAAACAGAATTAGGCTGGTGGGCTAATTTTCGAAGGCAATTTGGGTCCAGTACACAAACCAATAACAGGGGGTTCAACAATGAACTGTCAGGGAACTGGCCTTAGTTGTACCCTCCAGTGCCAGCCCCAATTAAATCAACAACAATATGTCTCCCCTCCCCCTGTCTTTAGATTGTAAGCTCTTGGACAGGAACCATGTCTATTTTATTCTCTGTAAAGCGCCAGGTACATTTCTGGTGCTATATATAAATGTTTAATAAATAAAATAAATATAATAATAATAATAATAATCTCCCCCTCACTCCTGGCAGCTAGTCGTGCCTGAAGGGGACAATCTCCTTTAGGGACTGAAGTATGGAGTAAGGTGCCTGAAGGGTGGGGACCATGCCTGTCACTAGGTACCTTCACAGCAACCCCTCCCAGGGATGCCACCACAGCGCTTGTCGTGCCCTGCTTTTTTTGTCAGATGTCGCCTCCCCATTTCTTAAGGAGATGACTCTGAATCTTCTTACTTTCTATCTAAAACCTCATAACAGTACTGGACCCCTGCAAGAGTGTGACAATACATTTAATACAAACACAGCATCACCCTCTCCATTTGTCTCCCAACAAACCAATTATGCTGAGTTTGCTTAGCACTGTGAGGAAGGTGAAAACCAGGCAACCAATGGACCAATCAAGCTGCCCGTAAAAATTCCTTCCTGGCCCCAAAAGGCGACTGGTTCAACCCATGGTGCTATTGGGTGGCTGCTCAGTCCATCTCCTGCCCTGAACTGAAGCTGGATCTGTGGCTTCTCCTGAAGCCCCTCCCTTGTTGGGAAGCAGAAATCCCAGTATTGCACAACTCTGTGCCATTTTATAGAGGCGTGCACCAGGGACCCATGTCGTTTTTTGTTTTAATTTTTTGTTTTAGTTATTTAAATATGTTGTTTTTGTTTTCAAAAATATCAACATTTTCATTTTCGTTTTTGCTTTTATTTTCAATTTCCATTGGTTTCAATGGAAAACACATTTTTGGCTGTATCTTTTTGTTTTTCATTATATTTGGATGCAACTTGGGGAGGTTCTACCTCTGTTCCTCTCCCTATGTTCCTCTCCCTCCTCTCTCTCTCTGTCTCTCCCTCTGTTCCCCCTTCCCTGTCTCCCCTCCCCCTGTCTTTAAATTGTAAGCTCTCAGGCAGGGATCGTGTCTATCTTGTTTTTTGTAAAGCGCCAGGTACATCGCTGGCGCTATATAAATGCTTATAATAATAATAAATAATAATAATAATTAATAATTAATAATAAATAAAAGGCATTAACTGTACCAAATTTTATAGGGACTGGATAAAGCAATCAGATTTTCTAAGCAGCTGAATTATGCTGTTTTGCAAAAATCTGCATATACATTCCTGACTGTAACTTCTTTTTCTCCCACCTAATGTGGATGGAACATTCTAAATTTGTGAATAAATGTGAATAAAATTTATTAATGGCACTAGCTCTCGCCTTGGCCATAAACAACAACAATAAAATAATCATAACATCAAGAGAAAAATAAAATAAAAACAAGAATAACATAATATACAAAACAAATATTAATACAAAATAGACATATAAACGTATACACACACATATTTATAAGTAAAATAATTAACCATTGTTCAATCAGTTTACTAATAACAATAATTGAACTTTCCAAAACCACCATCCAACATAGAGATTACACAAGGACTCAGCGGGCTCAACAAAATTCCTACCATACAACATAACAGTATTCCCTTACCAAGATTACCAGTATCTGGGCCTTGAAGGCTCCTCCATATTTTCTTCCAACAGGAAACACACACTGTCAACCTTCCACTAATAATTGTTCCCTCAGCTTCATAGCCAAAAACATGAAGGAAGTAACTGACCGCATTACCTCTACCTCCTGGGTATCCAGGAGGATTTTCAATTTACATATATCAGGAACAATCTTTCCTCTATCGAATAACGGGTTCAGCCAAACAGCCCTAATCCCTGCATATACCAGGCAACGTAATAATACATGGCTGAGATCCTCAATCTCTAATTCCCCACAGTAGCACCATCGTTGTTCGCATGGGATATTATTGTATCTACCTGAAAGAACTGTCGAAGGGAAGAGCTGGAAACGTAAGAGGGTATATATTCTTCTAGAAGTTTGATCA
>QEPC01000452.1:186939-198434 GCA_003113815.1 Sphenodon punctatus | reverse complement strand
CTCCATTATTGTTTAATGTTTATATGCAGCCCTTGGGGGAGGTCATGAGGGGGTTTGGGGTGCGTTGTCACCAATATGCTGATGATACTCAGCTGTACCTCTCTTTTTCAACGGACCCAGACCCTGCTATCTCGGTGCTATCCCAGTGTTTGGAGGCCGTGGCGGAATGGATGTGGCAGAGCAGACTGAAGCTCAACCCCGATAAGACGGAGGTGATGGTGGTGGGGAGAGTGAGGGAGGTGTTGGCCCCCCTTATTGGGGGCGTTCACACTCCTATAGCTCAACAAGTCCGGAGTTTGGGGGTGGAGTTGGATGCGGATCTCCGCCTAGGGCGGCAGGTGGAGATGGTCGCTAAGGCGGCCTTTCACCAGTTGTGTCTGGTGTGGAGGCTGCATCCATTTGTCTCCGGCCCAGACCTGGCCTCCCTCGTCCATGCCTTCGTCACCTCAAGGCTGGACTACTGTAACGCGCTCTATGTGGGGCTTCCCTTGTGTTTGGTTTGGAGGCTGCCGTTAGTGCAGAATGGGGCGGTCCGTCTCCTTTCAGGGACGGGTCACCGGGCGCACATAACACCAGTGCTCCAGGCTCCGCACTGGCTGCCGGTATTGGTTTATAAAGCCCTTCACAGTCTCGGTCCCTCATACCTCAGGGACCACCTCGCCCTCCGCGGCACGGAGCGGCTTCATCAGTCTGCCGGGGGTGCCTTCTTGGAGGTCCCCTGTGTTAAGCGGGGGGGCCACAATGGAGAGGGCATTCTTGGTGGCCACGCCGCGCCTCTGGAACTCCCTATAAGAGGAGGCCCATCTGGCCCCGAGCTTGTTGGTATTTCGGCAAAAATGCAAGTCCTGACTGTTCGCCCAGGCCTTTGGGGAGGAGGGGTAGATGATTTTATCTCCCTCATCCAAAATGGTTTTATATCCCAGGCCCTGTTTATTTTACGTTTGAATATTCTTGGAATGTTTTACGTGTTTTAAACTGTTTTATATTGTTGTTTTATGACTGTAAGCCGCCCCGAGCTGTGTGCAAGAGGGGTGGGGTAGAAATGTAATAAATAAATAAATAAATCATGACAATTCCAACCAATTTCTCCTCCCCCCTCTCTCTCCTTCCATACCTTTGAGGCTCATTTCGTGCGCCTCTACTCCCCCCTCCATCTACATGTTGTTGCCATCTACCGTCCCCCTGGTCCTCTCTCTTCCTTTCTCTCTGACTTTGAGTCTTGGCTCACCTTCTTCCACTCTGTTGATATCCCCACTCTCATCCTTGGAGACTTCAACATTCATGTTGATGACCCATCTCAGCCCTCAGTCTCTCGCTTACTCTCCCTAGCCTCCTCCTTCAACCTCCACCTTTGGACCAACTCCCCCACCCATACTAATGGCCATTCTCTTGATCTTGTCCTCTCTAGAAACTGCTCTGTCGCTGATCTCTCCTTCGATCCTCATCCTATATCAGACCACTTCCTTGCCTCTTTCAACATTTCCCACTGTCCCCCCTCCTCTTCCCCTTCTCTACGCCCCTTCCGTGACCTTCAAGCTATTGATCCCCTGGACTTTGCCTCCTCTCTCTCTCCCCTTCTTCCTACAGTCTTCTCTTCCTCCTCCCCTGACTCCGCTGTCTCTGCTCTCAACGCCTCTCTCTCCTCCACACTTGACTCCCATGCCCCTCTCTCTTCCCGCCCTGCCTTCTCCCACAACCCCCGTCCTTGGCTCACCCCTAGTATCCGCCACCTCCGTTCTTGCACTCGTGCTGCTGAACGACTCTGGCGCAAATCCCATTCTCACGCTGACTTCCTTCACTTCAAATTCTGTCTCTCCACCCTTACTTCTGCTATCTCCCTTGCTAGACAACACTACTATGCCTCCCGCATTGAGTCCTGTTCTCGGGACCCTCGCCGCCTGTTCTCTACCTTTGACTCCCTCCTCAAGCCTCCCTGTCCTCCCCCTCCTTCTTCCCTTTCTGCTCAGGATCTTGCCTCCTTCTTCACCTCCAAGATAGACAAGATCTGCCTCGACATCGCTTCTCACTCCTCTCCTCTTCCCACTCCCACCCCTCTCCCTCCTCCCCCTCCTTCTCTCCTGTCCTCCTTCTCCCCTGCCTCCCTTGAGGAAATCTCCTCTCTGCTCTCCTCCTCCAACCCTTGCCTGGCCACACCCACTCTACCTATATATAAGGAGAGACAAGGCAGAGAGGAGAGAATCTCTGCCTAGGAGCTGAAGGGACCACATCACCCTGAGAATGCCTATGCCTCTATGGGGTTCTGAAGACTGGAGAACCAGAGGGACCCAGGCAAGTGGGAGAGGCTGTACCTAGGAGGGATCCTCTTACCTGGGGAAAGCTTGGCTAGAGCCTGGGGCTTGGAGGCCTGGCCAGATGGACTAGGGGTTGATATTGTGGTGCTCCTGTGCTTGAGAAAGATGGACTTGAGCCTGAAGGGTGGAGGTGACTGAGCTGGCAGTCCCAGGTACACTGGACATAAGTTGTGTCTAATAAAGGACTGTGGACTAATACCCTCTGGGCTGTGTGGTGTGTCCTGAGAGGGTACCCCCTCCCTTGAAGGGTGGAATTCAGCCAAGGCTTGGGATGAAATGATGTAGCAGAGGGGTTTTCTAACTCCCCAGAGTGAGACCCCAGCACCCCTGTGTGGCCCTGGGAAGACCCCCTGCTACACTTAGGCATTTACAGAAGAAGGAATTTTACCTATACTTCTATGGTAATTTGCCTTTGACCACTTAAATGTGATCCTTAGGACATTTAGTGCCAGTGATAGCATGCAAATCCCACTGAAGAGAAGAGGATCACGCTGGTGATACAAGTTTAGCACTGGTTTAGTTGTCCTTAGTATCGTGCTGTTAGAGTAAAAAGCTGGGGTAACAGATTCATGGCTTCGTGGCATGAGTCATTACAGGATGCCGTCCACATTGTCACTCACTCAGGGAATTAACTCATCGCTAGTCACTTACTCCCAGGTATTCCACAGTCTTTACTCTGCTACTCAAAATCTCTTTACAATAACATATAGAGTCTCACACAGGGGTACAGTTCTTTAACGTAGTCAGACCTCCTGGCTCCCCATATACACTCTCTCAGCCAGGTGTAGCTCCTGCCTCAGCAACCCACTCTGCTTTGGGGTTTGGTAGGAGGCCAGGCTCAGTCCAGCTGCTATTTCAGCAAGCCTGGTAACAACCACCCACTCCTAACAGTTCAGACTAGGGATGGGCGAACAGAACCGAGTTTGGAAATTTGGTTCGGTTCGGACGTTCGGTTCGGTCGACCAAACTATTCGAGTTCGGTCCGAACTCCGAACTTCCGAACAAAGTTTGGAAATTCAAACCCCATTGAACTAAATGGAATATTATGTTTTAGGAATGGGCGAACAGAGCCGAGATCAGAAATTTGGTTTGGTTTGGTTCAGTTCAAAAATCGAGTTCAGTTCGGAAGTTCGGTTTGGTCAACCAAACTGGTCGACTTTGGTTCAAACTCTGAACTTCCAAAACATGTTCGCCCATCCCTAGTTCTGACAGCCCCTTGACTGGGTTTGCCTGGAGAACACGGCTGTTCTTAAACGGGCACGGCTGTGGAGGAGGTTCACTATGTGTGCTGGGTGGAGTAACCACACATGTCCAGTGGGTGGTAGGGGGTCAAATTGCCAGGTATGGGTGTGTGATGGGTGTACATACACCCCTACCCACACATGGTTTGGCCTGCCCCTGCATGCAGCATCCTGGATTTTTCCCCAGTGCTCCATGCATGGGCATGAGTGGGTGGTGTGTGGGTCATGAAAGCGTGCATCACTCCAAACCCACCTTCAGATGGGTGCTCAGGTGGGTGGGGGATGGGTGGCCCTGCTGAGGGGCATCCCATTTAAAAACAGCCTGTCTCTCACTTATTCCTGTCTCCTCCTTGGTTCTCCTAGGCTGCATCAGAGAAGTTCCCAACTCTGTAGCTCTTCCTAGCTGCTTGCAGGAGAATTCTGTAGAGTGGTTCTTCTCCTACTGTTGCCTCTCACAGAATAAGCCTTCTCTGGCTTTTCAGTCTGTCCTGGCTTAATCAGTCACACCCCTGTACAGCTGCCACCTCCTCACTGAGCTCTGACTCAGCTTTATCTTTAGGGCTTGCTTCAGTCACACCTTCTCCAGCTGCTTTCCTTTAGGTGTTCACTGTTCTGTACATTGCCTGCAGCCCTATTAGGAAATGATCCAGAGTCTGGGGGTACTCCTGGACCCATAAATCCACCTGGATGTCCAGGTGGTGGCTATGGCAAAGGGGACATCTCACCAGTTACATCTGGTGCGTCAGCTTAGGGCGTATGTCTCCGACTTGGATCTGGCCACAGTCATCCATACTTTTATTACCTCGAGACTGGACTACTGTAACGCACTGTACATGGGGCTACCCTTGGGACTGGTTCGTAAACTGCAACTAGTGCAGAATGCAGCGGCCCGTCTCCTGACTGGGATGGGCCGAGGCGACCACACTACACCAGTGCTTCCCTCTCTGCACTGGCTGCCGATAGTTTTCAAGGCTCAATTCAAGGTGTTTGTGTTGACCTTTAAAGCCCTAAATGGCTTGGGACCCACCTACCTGAAGGACTGCCTCACCCTCTGGGACCTTGATTGATGCATGCGGTCAGCCGGGGGCGCGCTCCTTGGGATCCCCCGGGTTTGCCCGGTGTCTACCATGAGGAGGGCGTTCTCTGTGGCTGTGCTGCAGCTCTGGAACTCCCTCCCATTCGAGGCCCATGGACAGTGTAAGACCTGGATGTTCTGCTGGGCTTTTACAAGATGGGGTGAGTGGGTTGGGTTAGCGTGGGTGGGTATAGGCTTTTTAGGTTGTTTTAATTGTAGTTTTATTACTGTGTATTTTAATATGTTTTTTAAATGTTGTTAGCCACCGCAAGATGCCTGAGGCAGGAGGGGGTGGCATATAAGTTTTAATGCTGTCCCCTTATTATAATTTAATAATACATTTATTATTTAAATAAATATAAATAAATGTTTCTATTCCACAGGGAAATACCAGCCTTTGAGAGTGTTCATCTGTACTTTGACAGTCTCCGGAGATTCCACGTTTCCGTCATGGTCTATATTGCTGCCTGGGAATATTTTTTTTGTCATTGCCCATCAATTTTGTCACTTTCTGGGACTTTTCAGGACTTTTGTGACAGTTTTACAGAACTTTTATGGCACATTTTATGGCAATTTCCAGCATTTTCCCAGCACTTAGCCAGCACATTTGTGTCTCTGCAACCCCCAAGGGTGCATGCAGGGCACAAATGGGGCTTGGGATCAGCAACTCTGTTCAGCTTACGACAACAAATGGCAAAAACAATGGAAAAGCAGATAAATGTCCATGTTGTTCGAACAAAAGCAAATGACCTGTTTCCAGTGGAAACAGCATTCGCTGCAATTTGTCGTTTCCAACCCCTAGACCCATTGTACTACTTAAATAGCACCACTGTTCCCACTTGTGCTGATTTATTCTGACATAGTGCTGATGCAAACTGGGTGGGGGTATGAAAAATCTATTGTGGATTTCTCTCATCTGAACTTTCCCAAGCACAGCTCTAACTTCCTCCATAAGGAAGACCTTGCAAAGGCTCTCTCCACAACAAATTTTATATAAAGATAATGATATTCTAGTATGATCTTAAAGTAAAAGGAAAACTGTTCCTCAGGAATATTAATCTAAAATAGATAATATAGTTTTAACAAACCTACACAAAAGGCCATAAGGGATGTATGGGAATAGCAAACTTAATAAGTTGTTCTCAGAGGAATCTAGAAGTGCTCTTGAGGTCTTAGTGCTCTCCTTTGAAATCAAGGCTTCCAAGTCATGAACATTTTCATTTCCTTTTAGCTGTAAGGGATTGTGATTTTAATTTTCCTTATGCACTCGTCATGACCTCCTTTTGTAAAATGCCAAACAGAGCTGTACCAGCATTCCTAGCCTGTCACAGCAGTGCTGAGATTGTTTGTTTGTTTAGGGTTTTTTATTTTCAGCAAATCTGATTTAAGGGGCAATGATGTCCCATCTCACCTTTTTATTATTATTATTATTATTTATTTATTTATTGATGTTATACTTAAAACTATAAAAGTGTTGATGTGAAACCAAATATAGTAGCTGCAATTATGTTTATACATTAGCTGAGGAAGTTACACATTAGTGAGAGAGGCAGTTCACCCAAATAAAAATACTCAGGCATTCCACACATAATTGATATCATATACAGATGCTCTCAACTTTTTGATTTTAACAGTGTGGAAAGAATCAAAGCACAAACTATCATAGTATAGTTCCTGTTTGATTTTTCCTTCTGGTTCTAGAAGTGTCCATTGGTTTAGTATTTGAATGCATAGCCAGATGTTGCAAGAACTGGTGGTTTAGTAGGAGAACCTCTTCTTTCCAAGCCACTGTCACAGCATGATGTTAAAGTATGACATTTAGGGGTATGCACTTCATTTTCATTATGACATTCTCATTTTTGTTATTGTAATTACAATAACAATAACAAACATAAATAATAACAAAATCAGTAACAATAACAACCATTGTTATTGATTTCGTTATTGCCTGGCGGATGTTTTTTGGAGGGAAATGTGGAGGGGGAGGAGGAAGCAGACATCTCGGAGCCAGAAACAGTGTTGAACTCTTGAAGTGGGCCTGTGAT
The DNA here is from genome assembly GCA_003113815.1 of Sphenodon punctatus. NCBI lineage: Eukaryota > Metazoa > Chordata > Lepidosauria > Sphenodontia > Sphenodontidae > Sphenodon > Sphenodon punctatus. The sequence goes on along the minus strand of QEPC01000452.1, from coordinate 191,761 downwards.
GGGAGAGGAAGGACCTGATGGATGCATTCTTATTGGCCAATGAGCGGCACAAGCAGGTCCCAGGCAGTTGAATAGCACCCTGTGATTGCTCAATACTGCCTACCTCCCAGAACCAATCATGGGGGTTCTGGGGAGGGCTGTGAAACCCTTTATGTTGCAGGGCTAGGCAGATTGATTCTTGTTCTGTGTTACCTCTTCCTGTGTCAGGTTGCATTTACAGAACTCTGGTGTTGCTTGCACTAAAAATCTTCCCCAGCCCTTAGTGTTCTACCTTACCTTATACCCTTTATTTTACCTTTTACCATCCCCTTCTGTCTCCCGATGGATGGATGGATGGATGGATGGATTGTCCACATCCGCCTTGCCCCCTCCCTTCATACCTTCAAATCTCTCCTTAAAACTCACCTCTTTCGCTCTGCTCTGTCTGACTCTTTATCCTTTGTAAAGTGCCAGGTACACTGCTGGTGCTATATAAATGTTTGTTAATAATAATAATAATAATAATAATAATAATAATAATATAATTAATAGATAGATTGATTATAGGCTTTTTATTATATAAGCATTATATGATAGAAACAGGATAGATAGATACTTAGATAGAAAACATAGCAGATAGTTTATTGATATAGATACTTAGAAATGTATTGCATATAGCATAGGTTATTAGGTGTAAGTTTAGGTTAGACATACATAATAATTTTTCATATTGTCATTGTACACTTATTACTACTGCATTATAACGAGAAAGGGAGAAAGGAGTTCAACTTCTGAGAAGTCTGGGACAGGTGTCTGCTGGCACATTTTCCACTGGTGGCAGCCCACAACGGGAATGATACCAAAAACAAATTCTTTGTTGTCACTTGAAATTGATACCAATACCAATAATGACACCAATAACAAATAACAACATTTCATTATTAATGATAATGAAAATGAGTTTTTAATAACAAAAAATGAAAACGAAAACCAACATGGGTCTCTGGGGAACACACCTAATAATATCTTCATCTTCTGGGTGAAAGCAAATCCAAGAACCTCACCATGTTTTGGCCATTTAAAATAACTTGCCTTTTCAAACATCCTAGTGGTATTTTTATTCTGTTTGACCAATGATACCCCTGTAGCTCCATTTATATAATGGGTGTTACCAGGTGTAACGAGAAATCCATTGTAATTGCCAACGTCATCCCATCTACTCCTACAGATGTCTATGCTGTCACATGTTCCAGTGGCTACTGAAGAGTCTACTCCAGACAACGGTTGACCAAATTATATCATATTTCTATAGGCTTTTGAATTACCACAGATTGAAAGTGGAGTGGGGGGCTTATCTGTATGTAACAGTAGCTATGTAGAAGGGATACCTAATTTTTATGTGCACCTAGATTAAAGAGGTTAATAAGAGGCATGGCAGCACAAACAGATGTAACAATTGAATATGTGCCTAATTCCAAAAACAAGTATCTAATCTTCTGTCTGGTAACACGTCTACTTTCAGTCTTGATATTTTACACCAGACATCACTGCACAGAAGAGAGCGATTTTATATTAACAGTACTATAAATACTATGATATTATGATACTATATGATACTATGATGCTACTATGATATTATGATACTATGATACTATAAATACTATGATATATCAAGTACTATGATATTTTACACCAGACATCACTGCACAGAAGAGAGCAATTTTATATTAACAGTACTATAAATAAAAATAGCTTTATAACTAAGTTGTAAATACAAATACTGTATCAATTTTTATCTCCAAACTAGTATTTTAAAAGTATACCAACTAGTATGGGTTGTGCATTCAGGTTTGGTTAAAACACAATTAAACACAAAAGGAAACACAAAAAATACGCTGCAGTTTTCAGGTATGTATTAATGTGCTTTGTACTTCTCTATTTCCACTTCTACTCTAATGTTTTTAATTGATGTTCTAGCAGCTTGAGTATCATTCAAGTTTCATGCTATGTTGTATTAATCAGGGGGAGTTTAGCAATGTTTCATGCTATGTTGTATTAATCAGGGGAGTGATGTGTAAGAGTGGACTATGGGTGTTTTAGAAAAGACACAACCATGCAGGGCCACCCATCAACCACAGACCTTAACACCCGTGTGAAGGTGGTGTGGGTGGATGCATGCTCCCGGGACTCATGCAACTCCCACTCATGGCCACGTATGGAGCATTGAAGAAAAAGCTGGAGTGAAGGCAAGAAAGTGCATGGGAAAAGGCACCCATGCATCCGCTGCTCATGTGAACTAAGGTGCCCACCCACACCAGAGGACAGGTCTGTGAACGGCCGCCTTCCTGATTCTGCCCATAGCTCTTAAAGGACATCACATTGGCTCAAAACACAAGTCCCTGTCACAACTCATGGGAGAAGAACCAATGCCATGGATGACAGCTGCTTGGAAAGCCACTTCCTGCATGTGTCTGTCCCCCCCGCCCCCGTATGTACCTCCATTGTAGCCCAGGACTGCCAGCAGCTGCAGAAACACCATCTCCTGGGCAGGAAGGGGTTATTGACTGCTGTGGCTTTATGTTTGTATAGTTTCGGGAGCTGTGTGTGAGGGTGAGCACTTAGGCAGCGCTTGACGTGGAGAGTTTGCTGTGTGAGGGGGAGGAGACATGGTTGTCCATATGAATTGCTTGTGTAGCCAGTCCATGGAGGCAACATGGCCAGGGGCCCAGGGGCAGTTCATGGAGGCTGCCTGAGTGGGTGCAGTGACCACCCCAGGAGCCACCCATTTGAATCCCTCCCTTATCACTCCACATGCATGGGTGCTCTGTAGCTGTGTCACTCAGTAGACACGGACACACACCCCAACCAAGATTGTCTAACAACACCCTATGTTTGGATTTAGGATTATTTTTTTATCTTTGAGTGCTTTGTGGTTCAGTGGCTTGGCGTGCTTCCAAAGGCAGCTGGAGACAGAAATATGCTAAGGAGATAGAATAGGGGAAAGGGTATGATATTTCCCTGCTTGGTGCTCTGGAGCTTACGGATACCATGGTCATTTTCTGTTTATTGGATGGATAGCACCTGTGCATATGTGCATGCACACACTCACAGAAGACTGCACACCCTTACACACACACACACACACACACACACACACACACACAGAGGCTGAAATTCACACAGAGGTTGCACCCCACTACCTCCGGCTTGCTTCCTTTTCAACTAACGGTACCAGGTCCCAAAATTTTGAAACACAAAACAGCTCAAAATGCCAAAAGCACCAAAACTGGCACTCTAAACCAGACTTGAAATCGGAAACACAAAATTTGCCCCCCTTGCACTTCCATAATAACTAGCATAAATAAAAATTATAACCAATCTATTTTAAAACATTGTACATAGTAAAAGCAATCGATTTTCAAAAGCTAAAATTGTACATTGAAGAACAGTGGAACTTACATTCCTAATTATATTTTTTGCTTTTAAAATTTACTTCAAGTTTCCATTCTGAATTTCAACCACTTCACAGGCATTAAAGTCAATGGGACTTTAATGACATAGGATCGCAATTTACTTTAATGGCAGAGGATTGCACCTCAAGTGAGAATTCAGAGGCGGTAGAATCCACTTCGCATTACTGAGCCCTCACTGCCCCCGAATTACCCTCTTAAGAGCTTAGGAGTTTATGTAATGTCTACAGAAACCAATAGAAAGGTTCTCATGACCTTCCTGGGTATTAGATCAGGTCCATAAAATCACTGTGTTCTTCCAGCACATGAATGTCATCCTTAAGGCATTCATAATCTTCTGCTGTAGTGTTTTTTAAAAATTAGCTGTACAATAAGAAAAATGAAGTCTACAAATGTTGCCACTTCTAAGTGGCACCATATTTAAAGCTGCCATTACACAATTACTTGGCCTCTAGACGTTCATTGGCTTAACATTTCCAAAAGGTAAAATTAATTCATTGGAAATGCACAGTTCTGCTGGAAAAGGCTGCTCAATATTCTGAGTAGTCAACCTCACCTTCTTTCAGCAGAGAAAGAATGCTCTAATTTTAACCTATAATAAAACAATTTTTGTAATAGTAATCAGGCAGCTGCTGCAGAGAATATGTTTTATCATTAGATAATCACACCTTCGGGGAATTAAGGGCACCCAGCAGCATCTCATGCTTTATGCATCAGAAATTTAATTATCACATGGAAACCATACCTGTTCTCTGTGTGCATTGCTTAAATAATAATAAAATTATGATTATTTTCACATGCACTTTTTACAAAAAGCTTATACATATATAAATTAAAATAAATATTCCAAAAGAGTCATATTACTGTATAATCACATCCCTATCCAAACATATGTGTAGTTGCTCATTACAAAGGAGTTTGATTACTATTTTCTCCATAGTGGCGAGCATCTTAGCAGGAAGGATAAAATAATATCACATCAACAATATTCTGAAGAACAGACAAATTGTGTCAGTACTGGCATAATTTCAAATCTATATCAGACATACCATGCGATAAAGATGTTATGCTTTAGAGTTTGCTCACTAGGAGCAATTGTAAACATTAAGGGTGGGAATACCAGTAAATCCGGAATCCGATAATGCCGGTACTGGGCGTACCGGCATTATCGGATTCAACCCGGTAAATCCGGTCCAGTTACCGGATTCCGGGTACCGGATTTTTTTACATTGCAGCCATTTAAATGAATGGCTGCAATGTAAGCAATGAAAACCCCACCAAAAAGTAAAAAAAAAAAAAAAAACCTCCCCAAGTCCAGGCTGCGCGGGTGGAACGGGGGACACCCCCCACCCACCCTGCCCAGCCTGGATTTT
>QEPC01000452.1:169058-186541 GCA_003113815.1 Sphenodon punctatus | reverse complement strand
CCCCCAGGGATCGGGTCTATACTTACCGGCGGCTGCAGGGATGCCGCGGCTGCTGGTGCTGGGGGGTGGGCTCTTTTTTTAAACAAAAATCCAGGCTGGGCAGGGTGGGTGGGGGGTTTCCCCCTTCCACCCACGCAGCCTGGGAGGGGGAGGGGGGAGGAATTAATTGTATTTCATTGATTTCAATGGGGACACAGTACCCCATTGAACTCAATGAAATAAAACCGGTACCGGTATACCGGATTTAATCCGGGAATCCGGTTCTTTGAGAATCCGGTATCCGGTATTTACCCCGGGGTCCCAACGCTAGTAAACATTGCTACCTGGGGTCAATTGTTAATCTCCAGCCTTGAAAAGACTCGCATGACAATTTTACTCATGTGTAGTCGCATTGAAATCAATAGTAAGATACATGGACATACATTTAAACTTCCACACAGAATAGCTACCAAAACCACCTCTTTGCCATCACCGGCGCAATGCACTGGTGGCACAGTCTGTAAGCATCCACCAATCCAGCGGTCAGATGCGTATCCAGGGAGTACACCACACCAGTGCTAGCAGTGTACCTGGCACTGTACAATCAATAGTTCTACACTCCAAGGGACTTACAATCCAAGACAGACAAGAAAGTGGGAGACAAGGGAGAGATGAATATCAGGAAAGACAAGGATACATTCATGAGGTTGAGAAGTTGCAGGTACATGTGCTTCACTTAGTTACAGGGAACTAACTTAGTAACTTAGTTACAGGTAGGAGATTCTGAGTGGGGGGGGAGAGGATGCAGTTTCACTCGTGATGAGCTAGGGAAAGCCTGACAGAAGAGGGAGGTTTTCAGGAGGGATTTGAAAGTTGGGAGGGGGGAGGGAGCAGACTGAATGTATCCAAAGAAGGAGTTCCAGGCATGGGGGGCAGTAAGAGAGAAAGGGGAAAGATGTTTAAAGGAGCAGGGGAGTCATGAGCAGGTGAGGGTGGGGGCAGAGGAGCGAAGCTCCCGGGCAGGTGTGTGGCGGGATACAAGAGTGGAGAGTTATGGGGAAACAAGGCCATGAAAACCAGGAGCTTGTGTTAACTGGGTATTTTCAAATGAGACAATAGCACATTAGCCCATACCAGGTGAGTGTCCACTTGCCTATTTATTAGGTGTTCACCAGATGTTCACCCCCACTGGCCTCCTAATCACTGCTCGCCCCAAACACAGCTACCACTCACGACAGGTTCTTGGGACATGCAGAGCCCATTGTGTTTGGGCTCACAAACCCTGGTATTTCACCCTCCCTCCCCATTGGGTCCATTGTGTTTGGGCAGAGCCCATTGTGTTTGGGCTAATGTGCAGCGATGTGTCTGCATTCCCATCAATTAGCATGTGTGCAGCCTTGCCTGTGTCCCAGTCTGCCAGCACCATAGAGTCACAGGAAAAAACCCTAAAGCTTTCCATGGAACAACCACTTTCTGGTCTCTCACTCTACATCCACCTTAAAAAAACAACACATGCCAAATTCAAACTTGCATTGTCTCATCTCGTCCTGGTTTGCAGCACATGCCCAACACTCTCTCCTCGTTAGCTGTTATATTTACATTTTAGGAATGAACATGGTTCATAATGACAACCAGTCAACTATGGTAAGTTAATGCATCTGAGGAGGGCTGCCTTTACACAGCTGCATGATAAAAGCTTCTGTTTACTGCTGTCTGATTATGTGGGGGGTTTTCCTTTACTGTGTTCACAGGCAACTACCAGCACCGCCACCTCTGCTACCTCCAGTGTTCCATAGGCACACGCTACTTATTGATCCACCCACCACAGGCATATTCCCTGGAGCCAGGTTGAGACAAAGGCCTTGATCGCTCTGTGGGGGGGAGCATAGAGTACAATGCAAGCTGCAGAAATGCTATTGGAACAAGGAGGACGACAATGGTAAGCTAATGAACCTGGGGGGGGCTGCATTTACACAGCTTCATGATAAAGGCTTTCATTTATTACTATCTAATTATGTGGGTGTGGCAGGGTTGGGCTTGTCAGTGTAGCTAAGAAGTTATTATTATTATTATTATTATTATTAACAAACATTTATATAGCACCAGCAGTGTACCTGGCACTTTACAAAGTAATAAAATAGACACGGTCCCTGCCCCTAGGGCTTACAATCTGAGAGACAGGAGCTGGGGGAGAGACTTAGGAAGGGGAACAGAGGGAGAGACAAGGGGTCTAACATTCATGAAGATGCGAGGTCTCAAGTGCACGTACTTGGCTTGGTTACGATGAGAATGACAGCAGGCAGGTCCATGTTGCAAGGATAAGGGTAAACCGATCGTAGGTATAGGAATAGTGGCTCAGCAGGATAAAGAGTCAGACAGAGCAGAGCGAAAGAGGTGAGTTTTAAGGAGAGATTTGAAGGTATGAAGGGAGGGGGCAAGGCGGATGTGGACAGGGAGGGAGTTCCAGGCATGGGGGGCAGCAAGTGAGAAGGGACGAAGGCGCTTAGGGGAGCAGGGAAGGCGTGGAAGGGTGAGAGAAGGGACAGAGGAGGAGCGAAGTGCACGGGCTGGAGTATGGAGGGCGATAAGTGCAGAGAGGTAGGGGGGAGCAAGGTTGTGAAGAGCTTTATAGGTGAAGACTAGGAGCTTGTGCAGGATTCGTTCAGGAAGGGGAAGCCAGTGAAGCGAAGAGAGGAGGGGCTGCACATGGTCGAAGCGACTGGCGAGGTAGATGACCCTGGCAGCAGAGTTTTGGACAGAGATGAGGGGAGAAAGGTGAGACCGGGGAAGGCCAGTGAGAAGGAGGTTACAGTAATTGAGGCGAGAGATGACCAGAGCATGAACAAGAGTTTTGGCAGACGAGACAGAGAGAAAAGGGCGAATCTTAGCAATGTTATGGAGGGAGAAGCGACAGGATTTAGCAACAGAGTCAATGTAGGGTTTAAAAGAAAGGGCTGAGTCAAAGATGAAGCCTAGGCTACGGGCTTGGGGGACAGGCAGGATGGTGACTCCATCAATAGTTATTGACAGTGAGGAAGGAGAGGAAGGATGAGGGGGGAAGATAAGGAGTTCAGTTTTAGCCATGTTGAGTTTGAGTTGACGTTGAGACATCCAGGTAGAGATGTCAGAGAGACAGTTGATGAGACGAGCTTGAACAGAGGGAGAGAGAGAGGGAGTAGAGAGATAGAGTTGAGTGTCATCAGCATAGAGGTGGTATTGGAAGCCATGGGAGGCAATGAGTTTGCCTAAGGATGAGGTATAGATCGAGAAGAGGAGAGGGCCAAGAACAGAGCCTTGAGGAACACCAACTGAGAGGGGGAAGGAGGAGGAGGCGGAGTTGGAGAGAGACACATTAAAGGAGCGGTCAGAGAGGTAGGAGGAGAACCAGTTATGGACAGAGCCACAAAAGCCAAGGGAGTGAAGGGAATCCAGCAAGAGTGAGTGGTCAACAGTATCGAAGGCAGCAGAGAGATCAAGGAGGACAAGAATGGAATAGAGACGTTTAGATTTAGCCACCAGAAGATCGTTGGTGATCTTAGCGAGAGCAGTTTCAGTAGAATGAAGGGGGCGGAAGCCAGATTGGAGGGGGTCAAGGGAGGAGTTGGAGGATAGGAAGTCAAGGCAGCGGGAGTAGACAACACGTTCAAGCAGCTTGGAAGCAAAAGGAAGGAGTGAGACAGGACGATAGCTAGAAGGGTCAGAGGGGTCAAGAGTGGACTTTTTGAGAATAGGAGAGACTGTGGCATGTTTGAAGGCAGAAGGGAAAGAGCCAGTAGAGAGGGAGAGGTTGATGATGTGCAGGAAGGAAGGGGCGACAGTGGGAGTAATGGAGGTGAGGAGGCGGGAAGGAATGGGATCAAGGGGGCAAGTGGAAGGGTTGGAGGAGGAGAGCAGAGAGGAGATTTCCTTAAGGGAGGCAGGGGAGAAGGAGGACATGAGAGAAGGAGGGGGAGGAGGGAGAGGGGTGGGAGTGGGAAGAGAGGAGTGGGAAGCGATGTCGAGGCGGATCTTGTCTATCTTGGAGGTGAAGAAGGAGGCAAGATCCTGAGCAGAAAGGGAAGAAGGAGGGGGAGGACAGGGAGGCTTGAGGAGGGAGTCAAAGGTAGAGAACAGGCGGCGAGGGTCCCGAGAACAGGACTCAATGCGGGAGGCATAGTAGTGTTGTCTAGCAAGGGAGATAGCAGAAGTAAGGGTGGAGAGACAGAATTTGAAGTGAAGGAAGTCAGCGTGAGAATGGGATTTGCGCCAGAGTCATTCAGTAGCACGAGTGCAAGAACGGAGGTGGCGGTTACTAGGGGTGAGCCAAGGACGGGGGTTGTGGGAGAATGCAGGGCGGGAAGAGAGAGGGGCAGGATCCATACAGTCATTCACAAAGTCTTAGGGAATTAGCATTTCAGTTTATTCATACTTAAACACAGTATCCAGATAGGATTTTATGCAACATAATCCATACAGCCCAACCTGGCCAGGTAGAAGTCCTCTGGCTGGCTCAGCTCCCACTCACTCTCTTTGGTGTCAGGCTTCTCTCCAGGCCTTCCACTCTCTGGCAAAGATGTTGCCTCTTTGGCATCCAACTGCCTTCTGACTTCCTACCACCGGGCTTTATACCTCCAGGAGTGGATGTGTCCTCCAGACCAGTCCTGGTCTTAAAGGTGCAGCAGCCTTAACATGCTGTTCCCTGCTACAGTGTTTTATTTTCCCTATACTATGTTCACGTGTGGCCAGGAGAACACTGGAGAGCAGCAGGATACTCCCTGGGACACAGTGGCACTGGAGGTAAATGGTATGTGCAGGAAGTGGGTGGGAAGGCATCATGGCAGGACCATAGGTTGGTGTGGGGAGGCAGCATGGGGCGGGCCTGCCGGTTGGGGGAAAAGCCAAAATGACAGGCATGGAGAGAAGAGGTGAGGGTAACGGCACTGCTTTACTCTTCTACAGTGTTTGCAGGAGGAGGAGGAGGACCTCATGCCACTCTGATCTCTCTGCAGCAACCTCCCAGGCAGAAACCTAGACCAGGTACTCATTACTGCTTCCCTTTGGGTGGGAAAGGAGTCTGTTGCATTAGGTGGCAAGAGTGGGTGGGAACTGAAACACCAGGACCAGGAGAGAGGGAGGGAAAGAGGGACTGTGTAGAATGGAAATATGGCTTAGCAATAAGCTGCTTTGGGGGATGGGAAGGGAAAAGTTTGGAAAGAGAAAGCACGGGGAAGAGAAGGGAGGGTTTGAAGTGGAGAATGGCAGTATGGTATAGTGATAAGCACTTTGTGGACTGGGGGTTGGAAACATTTGCTTTTGAGGATGGGGAGGGGGGGTGAAATACCAGGGTTGGAAGTTGGGTGGGGTTGTCTGAATCAATGGCTTTACTGCAAACAGCACAATTGAATCTGTAGCCACAAGCACCCAGTGCAGCCAGGACCTGCTGATACACAACTGGTGGCACAGGGATGATTTGGCAAGGGAGATGCTTCGGGGACCACACAGTGGGTGGACAAGATCTGGGATACAGTTAAGGACATAACCAGGAAGCACGAACAGCTTCTGCGGCAGAATGCTGCAGAATGCAAGGCTTTTACAGCAAAGGCCCACCTCAACCAACATCAGGAGGACAGGCACTGGGCCTGCCTTTGCCACCAGTTCCAGTGGTCAGACAGTGTGCTTGACAAGGAAAGTAAGGATAGGATATGACAAATCTGCTGGTACAGACACAAAAGAGTCTGTCCCAGTCTCTTCATATTCAGACCTCCCTGCTCAAGAATGTAGCTGTCACCACCACAACAAATATCACCTAGGGCATGTGCCGTTCACCTCTCCACAACTCTAATTCGTGCCCGTGGCACCTGGTTTCCCCATGAATCCCCCTCCCAGCCAAAGAAGCTAAATGCTCCCCATCCTGCACTCACGTCACTAAACTCTCCATCTGCCTGGTCCAGACACCCCTACCCCACCTCGAATCATTCCTGCACTACTCCTGCCAACACTCCTCCACAACCTCCAGGGCTGGAGCCACGTGAGGGGGAGGAGGATGGTGGTGAAAATCTCCTACCACCACCCATGATACTGCACCTGGCTGCCCCCAAAGGGGGCATGCGGAAGAATAAATAAATCCAGAAATAATAAACAAATAATTGTTTAAAATTAAAGTTAATTTAAATTCAGTTAAAATAATAAATGTAAAGTTAATATAGTTAATATAATTGTTGAATTTTTCAAAATCTGTGGTTTCCTTGCTTATTCTGAGAACGGTGGGAGAGTGGGAGGAGTGGGGGCAGTGGAGAATGGCAGTATGACCTAACAACAAGATGCTTTAAGGGCTGGGGTTGGAAATGGAAGGAAAGGGGGTGGGAAGGTTGGGTGAATGGAAAGGGGTAGAGTAAGGTGGGCCATGGGAAATGGTGGTATGGGATAGTGATACGCTGCTTTGAGGGTTGGGCTTATTTATTTCTAAATAAATTTATTGCTTTTAGGGCTTGCACTTATTTATTTCTAAAATTTAATACCCTGCACCCATCCTGCTACAGGCAGCTCAGGGCAGCTAACAAAAGTCAACATGTAAATACATAAAAATACATAAAAACTGAATACATCATAAAGAAACATAAAATATATGAATGAGGTAGGGAGGGAAGTGGCATAGTAGTCAGTGGCACTTTTGTGCCTTGAGCTTCCAATTGTCATTCTCATTAAAGTAATGGACAGGCAATAGAATGGGAGATGGGGGTCTGGAAGGACCAGAGGAAAACAAACTGACACACTGGAAACCTTTATAAATGCTTCATTGAACTTTTTTTTTAATTAAACATTTTTAAAGGGCTTATTAAACTTTTTGAAAGGATCATTAAAGTGTCACTGATTTGTGTTAACATTCCGCGGTGCAGTCAATGTTATAGGACTTCATGAGTGAGGGCTTCAGTGTGTAGGCAGGCCCCACCCCAAACCACAGGCCGTATGAGCAACCCCTCAATGAAGGTTTCAGTGGTGGGTCCAAAGTTCCCGACATGCATGTGTCCAGAGAAGGGCGACTAGCAGAAGATGATGGCATCATGCTTCTTCCTGGACCACCCAGCCAGCACATCCACAAACCATGTATGGTGGTCCACTACAGCCTGAAAAATCACAGAGAAGATCCCTTTGTGAACCTTATGGTTCCGGTAGTCATCTTTGCTATGGAGTGGACAGACCACCCTCATACAGTTTGGGAACCCCTCCCGCTGAAAGCCCTCTATTGACTCCTCTGGGTCAGCCAGCTGTTCCACCTGGTCCAGCAGCACTTTTTTATTTATTTATTTTTATTTTATAAAAGATTTCTAGCACGCCCCTCCTGCCCGCAGGGCAGTTTGGGGTGGTGAACAACAAGATAAAAACAGTAGAACAATTAAAAAAGTTAAAAATTCCTGTATGCAGAGGAAAAAAACCCCACCCAACCCACCCACCCTACTTCCCCCTACTCCCCTCACCAAAAGCCTGGCAGAACAGTCAAGTCTTACATAATCATCAAAATGACAGGAGAGTAGGGGCCAACCGAGCCTCCTCTGGGAGTGAATTCCACAGCAGAGGGGCAGCCACCAAAAAAGGTCTAACATTGGTGGCCACCCACCTCACCTGGGGAATCTCCAAAAAACCTCCCACAGATGATCTCAGGGGTTGGACGGGCACATGGGGAGTGAGGCAGTCCCACAGATAAGCAGGGTCCAGGCCATGAAGGGCTTTAAAGGTTAAAACCAGCACCTTGAACTTAGCCCGGTGCTTTATAGACAGACAGTGAAGAGCCCGGAGCACAGGTGTCATGTGCTCCCTGTGGCCCACCCCTGTATGGAGATGGGCCACAGCATTCTGCACCAGCTGCAGCCTCCAGACCAGCTTCTCGGGCAGCCCCATGCAGAACGCATTGCAGTAATCCAGCCTCGAGGTGATGAAGGCATGGATGACAGTGGCGAGGTCAGAGTCTGAGAGATACAGCCGAAGCCACTGGACAAGTTGTAACTGCCGAAACGCACTCCCCACCACAACCACAACCTGAGATCCAAGCTGAGCCATGAATTTAGGAGCACACCCAGACGCCGCACTTGAGAGGGTGAATTGTTGGAGAAACAGCTCCAGATGACATCAACCTTTTGCACCAACAAACCCTAATGACCACTAGGTGCATTGGGAGTAGAGAGAGTGAGTTAGTGTGTGTGTCACTTTAACCTTTCTGATCTTTGCTTCTAAGCCCCCCTTCCCCCTCTCAGGTGAGATGTGCCCAGGAAGCTCCTAATGGACTTCTTCTTTCTTCCTGACCTTTCATCATTCCTCTCTTCTTCCTCTGACCTTCAACATGACCGGCCACCATGCTGGTGGCAGCTAGATAGACAGATCTAGGGATAGGCCTTTCCTATCACAATGTATTTCTCAATAAAGTAAATTATTTCAATCTAGAAACAAACTCCAAGGTGTTGATTACTTCTAAGCTGTTACTACTGAAAATTCGAGCTATTTTCCTTTTTGTTGTGTGTAAACTCTGATGATGCCTAGCCAGAACTCTTACAGGTCCTGGCCCAGTAGGCAGTGAAACTATATTTTGGGGGTTTTTTAGGGATGGGCGAACGTGGTTCGATGTTTGGAGTTCGGACCGAACTCGGTCTGTTCAGATATCCGAACCAAACATCCAAACCCCAACTCTCGAATGACCAAACAGTTTGGTCATGTTTGGATGAGTTCAAGGGCAGGAAAAACATCTTTCAGGGCAAAAAAATTAGATTTCGGTTTCGAAAGTGCTATTTTTGACTGTTCGGCCAAGTTCGGCCAACCCAAACTCAGCTAAACCGAACCATCAAACCCGAACTTGGGTTTTGAACTGAACGACTGAACATCCGAACCGCATTCTGTTCACCCATCCCTATTTTTAAATTTATTTTTAAATTTATTTTGACCACTAATAAATTCAACATAGGGTTATGGGTCCAGAATCCTCCCCAAAATCCTAACAGATTTTTTGGAACTCGAATTGAATCTCAGAAGAGAAAGGCACAGCTTTTTTTTTTGGGGGGGGGGGGTTAGAACAAAAGAAAACAGAATGGAGACAGTCCAAGGCAGCCTCAACATTCCAAAGCTGGAAGGAGCAAATTTCAAGGATTGGTATTTCCTTATGAAGTCTTGCTTGAAGAGTCAAGGTCTTTACAATGTCTTTACACAGAGGCCTACAGCTGCAGGAGCTAACCAAGACTATTGGGACAGACAGAATGACAAAGCTCTTGGACTCTTTCGGATGCATGTTAGTCCAAAGCTATTTGTTCATTTTGAGGGTGTTGAATTGGCCAGTGAAGTCTGGAAGAAGCTGGAAGAACTTTATAACCGTAAAAGTTCCAGCAAAGCAATTTTTATCATTCAAAGGCTCTGTAATATGAGGCTAAAAGAGAATGAAGATCCCACAGAGCATGTAAGCCAAATACAGTCTCTTGCAAAAAGGCTGAAAGATTCAGGAATAGACCTTGGAGAAAATGGAATTGTGGGATTCATTTTGAATTCTTTGCCTCCTTTGTATAAACCTTTAAAAATTGCAATTGAAGTATGAGATGCAACAATTGACTTAAAATATCTCTCCAGTAGGCTCAATGAGCATTTTATCAGAGAGACAAAGCAAACTTCTATAAACCAGATTGCAGCCTTTAGCTCACAAAAGAGAGACAAGGGGAGGTGCTTTGTCTGTGTCAGAGATATTGGGTATTTTCAGATGTTACGAGATCACAGTGAACCACGGTGAATACCCACCTGTGGTCACTGTGGCTCGAACGTCTGTTTGGCGGCCGCCAGATGTTCACCACAGTCAATACCCACATGGGGTCAATTTGAACCACGCTTCCCGGGCTAGCCGGGGGAATGTCCCAGGAAGCGTGGTCAAAAAGATTCCCAGCGGGGACCAAAAAAAAGTAACGTCTGGCTGGTTGCCATGGTCCGGGATCCCCGGCGGGATCCCGGGCCACGGCACATCTGGCCCGATGCAGCAGCCGCAGTGTCCCCGCCGCCCGCCCGTCTCCCTGGAGGGCAGGCGGCGGGGTGCGTGGAGGGGGCAGGGCCATGCGGCCGCACGCTGCGCCGCGCGGCCCTGCCCCCTCCCAGATTCCCCACCGGGATCCCCCCGGCACGTCTGATATGGTGTGATGGGGTGACCCCGGTGGGGAATGAAAGGGTTGTTTTCGGTACGGGGCCAAGCGGCCCCGTAACGTCTGAAAACGCCCATTTACATGCTAATTGTCCAAAGGGCGAGACAAAGGGGAATCCTAAAGCACCCATTACTGCTGAGACAGAGGGTGAAAACAGACATGATGATAACCACCCTTTAACCACCCTTGGTGGTTATTTATGCATGTTGCAGGGCTGTATTAGTGCCCTATGCAGCCCTGTTTTCACCCAGAGAGTCTGCAGAAAACTGCCAGCTCTGAAGGAAAGAATCAGAAGGCAAAAGAAAAATCAAAAGTTTTAATGCAATGTCAGAAGTCAATGAAAATGTTTTTTATACTGATTCTGGTGCTTCTGAAAATCTCTTCAAAGAAGTAGAATTATTCTCAGAAATTTATATGGGCTACTCAGTTCCTATTTTCTTAGCAGATGGGAGAGAAATGTGCTCAAAAGGGAAGGGCACTGAAAAAATCTTCTGCAAACTCCCTGATGGAGAAACTGTGACAGTGGTCATAGAAGATGCTCTCTACATTCCTTCATTAAAGAATAACTTAATCTCTGTAAAGTATGGAGTTAAGAAAGGATGCAAGTTTGAATTCATGGATGAACATTGCTATGTCACAAAAGAAGGTGATTTAATAATGTCTGGATCTCTAAGAGGCAGTGGACTTTTTGAAGTGGATTTTGTGAAAGAACAAACAAATTTAGCAAGTAGCTGTACCCACAGATCATGTGATCTAATTTGGCACTGACGGCTTGGGCACCATGATGTTAATGTAATTCGTCAGCTGGAGAAAGGGGAATTAATTAAAGACTTTAAGGGGAAGCCGTGTAAAGAGACTATAGGCAGATGTGTATGTTGTGTCACTGCAAAAGGTATGAAGCCAACATTTCACAAGCTAGAAATGAAAGAATCTCAGCACCCTCTAGAGTTGATTCACAGTGATGTTTCGGGTCCTCTGAAAAGGAGTTTTGGAGGAAATTCTTATATAGTTTGTTTATTGATGAATTCTCAAGATTTGCCTATGTTTACACCTTGAGAGAGAAAAGCCAAGTATTTGAGAAGTTTAAAGAATATGTTGCACTGGTCAGCAACAAGTTTGGAAGAAAGCCTCAGAGACTAAGGTCAGACAATATAGGTGAATACATCTCAAATGACATGAAAGCCTTTCTGAGAGAACAGGGAATTGAACATGAGACTACAGTCCTATATTCTCCTGAGCAGAATGGTGTTGCAGAAGGAAACATAGATCTCTACTGGAGATGGCCAGATGCATGCTGCAAGATGCAGGTTTGCCAGGCAAGTTCTGGGGAGAAGTAGTAATAACTGCCAGCTATCTGGCAGAACAGATTGCCAAACAAAGTCATAGAGAAGACTCCATTTGAACTGTGGTTTGGACACAAGCCTAGCCTAAACCACATCAGAGTATTTGGATGTGATGTGTATGCATATGTACCAAAGGCAAAGAGAAACAAGTTGAATTGCAGAAGCAAGAAAGGAGTTTTGTGTGGATATGTGTTAGGAGGAAAAGGATACAGAATTCTTGATGTTGAAACTGGTAATATTGAAATTTGCAATGTTGTGTACTTTGATGAAAGACAAAGACCAACCAAAGGTGAATTACCAGACCTGGAGTCAAGGATCCAGATGCAAGAGGAACCAAGTGAGCAGGCCTTCAGGCACCAAATGCCAATCTGTGAACCAGAACCAGAAGCAGATTCAGAAGGGGTCACAGAAGCTGAGCCAGAACCCAGGCGCTCACAGAGGTCCAACAAAGGAGTTCCACCCTTGAGATACTCCTACCTCACCACAAGTGCAGAGCTGCAAGAACCCAGCACATGGAAAGATGTTGAAAGGATGCCAACCCATGAAGCTGAAAAATGGAGGAAAGCAGCAAAGGAAGAGATTGAATCTTTACACAAGAACAAAACCTGGACACTTATGGAACTACCTGCTGGAAGAAAACCTGTAGGTTGCAAATGGGTCTTCAAAGTCAAACAGGATGCAGAAGGGGATGTACAGCGATACAAAGTGAGACTAGTAGCCAAAGGATACTCCCAAATATATGGAGAAGACTACGATGAAACATTTGCACCAGTCGTGAAGCACACTTCCATCAGAACACTACTTAGCATAGCAGCTTCCAGAAAGATGCATGTTGACCATTTAGATGTCAAAACCACCTTCCTGAATGGAGAACTTGAGGAAGACATCTACATGCAGCAGCTACCAGGCTTTGAGGAACCTGGAAGGGAGAAGCTTGTATGCAAGCTCCAGAAGAGCATTTATGGCTTGAAGCAAGCAGCTAGGGCATGGAATGAGAACTGAATCAACTACTGCTTAAGGAAGGGTTCACTCAAGGACAAACTGACCCCTGCCTGTACTCAAGATTCAGAGACAATAGATGGACTTATATCCTGACTTATGTTGAAGATCTGATCATCTGTTATGAACAGGAGCAAGACAGTCATGAGATTGTTGAGCACCTAAACAAGGAAGTAGAAGTAAAGGAACTTGGAAGCATCTCACACTACCTTGGCATTCAAATAGAAAGAGAAGAGTATGGAATTTACTGTCTCAACCAGAAAGCAAAGATCAAGGATCTTTTGGAATGTCTGGGACTGACAGATGCCAATGAAGTCAGCACACCAATGGATGTCAATTTCCTGAAACAAAAGAAAGATGATGAGCCCCTACCAACCAGTACAGGAAAGTGATTGACAAGCTTTTGTACATAGCCACAGTGACAAGGCCAGTTATTACCACAGCGGTGGGAATCTTAAGCAGGAAAGTAAGTGCCCCAACCAAGAATGACTGGACCACTGTCAAGAGACTGGGGAGATACCTGAACAAGAACACAAGAACACTACACATTGAAGATGCCAGTAAGCAGCAACCCTAGACTAGTGGGTTATATGGATGCAGATTGGGCTGAAGACATAGCTGATCGCAAGTCCACAAGTGGACACCTGTTTCTCTATGGAGATGGAGCCATAAATTGGACTAGCAGGAAGAAGTCACTTGTTACACTCTCATCAACAGAACTAGAATACATATCAGCTAGTGAAGCATGCAGGGAAGTTGTGTGGATGCACAGTCTTCTGTTGGACTTTGTAATTGAAGAGCCAAGGCCTACCACGATGTTTGAGGACAACCAGAGTTGCATTAAGCTCTCACAAATGGAAAAGGCCAAGTCTCAAATGAAGCACGTTGGCATAAAGTACCCTTATGTTCGAGATGCACAGGAAGAAGGGCTAATTGAGTTGAAATATTGCCCAACTGAAGAAATGGTGGCAGATGGACTGACCAAGCCACTACCAAGGGATCGATTCTAGATGCTATGTGAGCAAATGGGAGTCGTGAGCCGGTGCGACAGGCGATGAGAAGGGGTGTTGGAGAAACAGCTCCAGATGACATCAACCTTTTGCACCAACAAACCCTAATGACCACTAGGGGCATTGGGAGTAGAGAGAGTGAGTTAGTGTGTGTGTCACTTTAACCATTCTGATCTCTGCTTCTAAGCCTCCCTTCCCCCTCTCAGGTGGGATGTGCCCAGGAAGCTCCTACTGGACTTCCTCCTTCTTCCTGACCTTTCTCCATTCCTCTCTTCTTCCTCTGACCTTCAACATGACCGGCCACCATGCTGGTGACAGCTAGATAGACAGATCTAGGGATAGCTCTTTCCTATCACAATGTATTTCTCAATAAAGTAGATTATTTCAATCTAGAAACAAACTCCAAGGTGTTGATTACTTCTAAGCTGTTGCTACTGAGAATTCGAGCTATTTTCCTTTTTGTTGTGTGTAAACTCTGATGATGCCTAGCCAGAGCTCTTACAGGTCCTAGCCCAGTAGGCAGTGAAACTATATTTTGGGTTTGTTTTTTTTTGTTTGTTTTTGACCACTAATAAAATCCAACGCCTAAATTAGGAGATCCCCTTATAACCAGTCAGGTGGTTGTAACATCATTGCAAGACCCCCAGTTGCTTAATGTTTCGGAACCAACTCTAGCGGTGTGTCTGGACCTTATAGAACCCTGTACAGTTTTAGGCTGACTAGGATTTAATAAAGAGGGTAACAACTTAAGGCCGCAGGTAGGCTGTCAGGAAGAGCTTGTGCAATCCCCTGGAACTTTTCCCTTGAATCTCCCGACTAAGTTGCGGCAAATAGAGAAAGTTGAGCCAGCTTTATCTATGGAGTTGTTTAGTAATAATACTCAACCCTTATTGAGGTTCCTGTCATGGAATATCTCTGGGGGCAAATACAAGTCTTGGGACCCCGAGTGGGTGACCTTTTTGGCATCCTATGAGGTGGCATTTTTTCAAGAAACCTGGTTTCGGGAGGGCGATAATCTCGTTATTAAAGGATTTCATACATATCTTTCCCCGGGGACTAAATTTAAATCCAAAGGTCGTGTTTCTGGCGGTTTGGCCATATTGGTTGCCGATAGGTTGTTGGAGCCTCTGGAACTAATTCCATGTTCACGACCTGAGTTTCAGGTGGGTCTGTGGAGGTCCCTTTCTGGGACCGCACTACTGTTATTAAATTTCTACATTCCCCCATCTTCGTCCACGTATTATAGACCAGACGTATGGAAGGCATTAGACAATACGCTGGATCAACTTTTGGTACAGTTCCCTTTTGCCTTGTATATTATAGCAGGTGATTGGAATGCAAGGTTAGGGACTCTCCAAGATCGCGCCCTTGCATTAGACCCTGAAGAGCAGGCGCACCCTGTAGTAGGTAATTCTAGAGACCATCATAGAAATGAATCAGGGGCATGCCTTCTAAATTTTCTTAGAACAAATGGGCTGAGGACCTTAAATGGGCAAGACAAGGGAGATCCACTAGGTGAATTCACCTGTGTTAGTGCAAACGGACAGAGCGTGGTAGATTATATAGTAATACAGGCATCGCAGTGGACAGAATTCCAAAACTTTGCAGATACCGCGCCCTGAGAGCGACCATCTAGCTCTAACGGTGGAGGTAAAGCATTGTTTGCAGTCATTTACCTCCCAGACTCTGCCACTTTCTCCATCTAATAGTAGGATTCGGGTAAAGTGGAATGATTCACTTTTACCCGGGCTTTGTTCTCTGCTCTGGAGCCCTGAATGGAGTTATTCTAGGGAGGCTATTTTGTCACATTGCAGTCTGAGTCCAAATATTGATGTACTAGAAGAGTTTTACTCTTTGATAACTTCGACTCTTGTTGAAAATATCCTCTCTCGTAAACCAAGACCCTCTTGGCAGCAATCCCACAAATGGTATGATTGGGAGTGCAGGCAGTTTAAACGCCTACTGATATATGCCAGGTGTGTCTAGATTAGAGAGTGCTCTGAGGAATCTCTAAAGCAATTTAGGATGGTAAGCGGTCACTACAAGGCCTTGATAAAAGGGAAAAAATCTGAGCACACCTAATTGATTTGGGCTAGGCTCCATGTAGCGGCCTCTTTAAGGGACTCTAGGTCATTTTGGACCATTTTAAATGCTGAGTTCTTTAAAAGTGCAGGTGATAGTATCGCCCCGATTGAAGCAGGGGCACGGACATCTTTCTTTCAAGAACTTTTTGGGTCAGAGACAGAGGATGATGATGATCCCTTCTCGATTTCTTCAAATGTTTTGTCCCAGTCCAGTACTTCATCTTTCAATCCACAGGTTCCCCCAGCCCAGGTGGCCGAGGCAATTACATCCTTTAAACATAATAAGGCACCAGGTATTGACTTCATTGTCATTGAAGTCCTGCAAGCTTGCCCCGACTGGTGGTCCCCCTTGCTGGCTTCCTATTTTTCGGCTATCAATTGTACACTGAGAATACCCCAAGATTGGGGGACATCTATTATAGTCCCCATTTTCAAAAAAGGGGACGTCAGGGACCCGAGCTGTTACCAGCCTATTAGTTTACTCCCAGTTATAGGCAAGCTATATGCTAAACATTTGCTCAACCATCTTGAGGCCTGGGCCTATGGGAAGAATTTGATTCCACAAGAGCAAAATGCCTTCCGGAAGGGCTTCTCGGTTACGGATAACAGTTTCACTTTAATTCATACAATCACTAAGTACGTCAGAATAAGGGCGGGGACAATTTTTATAGCCTTTATCGACTTCTGAAAGGCCTTCGACTCAGTTTCGAGGAAGAAGCTTTGGAAGAAGCTTCTCCTTCTGGGGATAGACCAACATCTATTGTCCCTACTCATCCAGGTCCACGCTGAGAATTCAGCGAGAGTGAGGTTGCGAGCTGATGGCACTCTCTCGGCCCCCTTTCGAATTAAGAGAAGAGTCCGACAGGGATGCGTGTTGGCCCCCCTTCTTTTCAATCTCTATGTAAGTGATTTGCCAGCCAAGCTGGCTTTGTGTGATTGCTGTCCTCCCAAGATCAAGGATAGATGCCTCCCTGTACTGATGTACGCTGACAACATTGTCCTTTTATCCCAGACGCAGAGGGGCCTGCGTGATTTGTTAGGAACCTTAATGGACTACTGTGTGGAGAATGACTTAGATGTCAACCTGCAGAAGTCCCAAATCATGGTCATGGGAAAGAAAAGAACCTTAAAACATTCCTGGGTTATTAGAGGGAAAGAGTTCCAACAAGTCCACTCATATATTTACTTAGGGATTTCTATTTCCGATAACGGATCCTGGGAGAGGCATAGGAAGTTAACAGTCCTAAAGGCAAGGAAGGCATGTAAGGGGATTTTAAGATTGGCATCTAGTTCAGTCGGAACCAAAGTATCCCTAGTTTTGGATGTGTATCGAGCAAAGATACAGTCCATTCTTACCTTTGCGTCAGAGATTACTCTTCTGGGACTTCCAGAAACTACTGACCAGTAATAGAACCAGTGAGAGGTGTGAAATACAGAGTCACCCATTTGCACCAACAGCTATATACCATTGGCAACAAGTGTTACATAAACTGAAGCTGTCCCCTCTTGCCTCCCCATTCTCCCCTATAAATTCGCAGGAAGCAAAACAATCTGGTCTAGCCCCAGACCTCCGCAAAACACTTACCAAATGCAAAATCCTAAGAGCAGAACACCTGTTCCAGGATGAACGATTCCTACCCATCCAGGAACTGAGCACTAAAACGAAGGCAAAAATAAACACGTTTCAATACTTACAGCTAAAAACGTTGTTCACAACCAAAGATAAAGTCCAGCACTATGCCAGACCCCCCACTAACATTGAGAAAATTGTCTTTGGCCACAGCCCAAATAAAGGGTTGATAGCCAGGATCTATGGGGCATTAATCGAGATGGGGACTGACAAACTAACACCCTGTATAGAGAAATGGGAAAAGGAGCTGGGGAAAAACTTCAATGAAAAACAGGTAACCTCAATTTGGCAACACATGC
>QEPC01000452.1:115222-151690 GCA_003113815.1 Sphenodon punctatus | reverse complement strand
TCCTTCCTGGGTTGCTTGTGTGTCCCAGGGGTCCGGGGCCCAAGGACTGCCCCTCTTGAACTCCTTCACTGATGGGGCCACCCATCCTTGGACCTGCTGTGCTGGACTGCCTCTCCTGGCTGCCGTTCATTTGCCCCTCGGTTGGATGCCTTGACTGCATGTGCCTCCTGGGCCCTTACCGGCTGGTTCCCTGTGACATCTGGCCACCCGCTGTGGCATTTTCCCGAGCTTCAGGGCCCCTCCTTTCCGGGACTGTGTGTTTGCTGTGGGGGTGCCCATGGGGACAGTTCTGCAGTGGGGTGTGCTGTACCTGGTGGTAGTGTCCTGCCCTCCCCCTGTGCCCATTCCTCCCCTCTTCCTGGTCCCACAGCCCACCTCCCCCCCCCTGCGGAGCCCGGCCTGCCTTCCCTGGTGTCTGCTCGCCCTTGTCCCCCCCTTCCCTGTCTTTGCTATCCTCCATGCCTGCGTGTGTGTGGGGGGGGATTGGGCCGGCATGTGCTGGTGCTGTGGGTGCCCCCAAGTCCCTGGTGTGTGCGTGCGTGTGTGTGCTTGCTGTGTGTGGAACCTGTGCGCTTGTTCTCCCTCTCCCTTTCCCCCCTCCCTTCCCATTTCCCTTGTGTGGGCATTCCCTTTGGTGCCTTTTGGCTTCGTTTACCCTCAGGTGGCCATGTCTGTGTCCCGCCCCTTCCCGGGGGCTTCTTGGTGTGCTTGCCATGGCTGGGAATCGGCGTAACGTCTGTTGCGCTGCCCCGGTTTGTGATCTGCCGGCTTGATTCCCATCCATGGTTCAAGCCCCGTCACATCTGTTTGGGGTTTTTTTGGCCCCGGGGGGTGGTTGATGTCTTCACCACCACCGGGAATCCACTGTGGTGAACCGGCAGCCCATAACGTCTGAAATCACCCAAAATAACTAGGTGTCTTCCGAGCACTTTTGATAGGTACAGTGGAGTCTTCTTCAGTCACGTTTAATGGATCATTTTTAAAAATCGAGCTTATCAGAACTTAATTAAAGCATATGTTAAAGACATGGGTCTGTCTCTGGCACTACATGTTGTCCAAAGTTGGGTTTTTAAAAAGTAAATATTAATATAATGCTAGGAGTCTTTATTTAAGCTCAAAACAGTACTTAGTCCAATAAAACTTAGTGTGGTGATTTTCATTCTTAGTATTCAGTCAAAAGAGACTTAATTCAACAAACAGTAACTGATCTTGCATGGGAGGAGGGGGAAAGCTTTCCTACTGGTTAATTAATAGAGATGTGCACCAGGGGCCCATGTCATTTTTCCCCATTTTTTCATTTTAATTATTTAAATCTGTCATTTTTGTTTTCATAAATATCAAATTGTCATTTTCGTTTTTGCTTTCGTTTTTGTTTTCCATTGGTTTCAATGGAAAACACATTTTCAGTGGTAACTTTTTTGTTTTTTACTATATTTGACTCCATTTTGGAGGGCTTATACATCCAATGGAAGGCATTAAGTGTATCAAATTACAAAACAATTGGATAAAGGAATTCAATTTTAGAAGCAGTTGAATTATATTATTTTACAAAAGTCTTCATATACATTCTTAACTGTAACTTCTTTGTCTCACATTTAATGTAAATGAAACTTGGAATGTTTATACCCCTTCCCATATTTACTATCTCTGCCAACTTTCAGAAGCATTGGGTAAAGGGTCCTAGCTGTATAAGCAATTAACTTATAAATGTACATCTGACTGTAACATCTTTGTAGTTCAACCAGTGTACATGAAATTTTGCAGGGCTATATATCTAGCATTCATGATTCTCTCTGCCAAATATCATAAGGTTGTGATAAAGGGTCCCAATTTTATATGCCTGCACAGCATATTCAGAGAAGGAGCCTATGCCAGGGATTCTCGTACGTGTCACTGTGGTATAAGATCGGTTTGTGATGTTAATTGGACAGCAGAAATGTCAACCAAATATCCTCATTCTGTGCTGTGACCATAACAACGTCTCTCCACACTTGTTACTGGGAACTCAGAAGCATCTGTTTAGTAAAGAGCCAATAGAGATTCTCTTATGTCCTCTGTCACAGTGCTACAGGATGTGATTGTGATGATAATTGGCCAGTCTGGATGTGTAAAATATGTCTCCTGATTGCTGGTATGCTGTCCTCAAAGTCCCAGTTATGTCCCTTCTATGCTCGCCTCAGGACCTCCCGCTATGCCCAACTAAAAGCCACTACTGATTGGTCCTGTAAAGCTGGAATCATGCTGTAATTGGCCGGTGAATGTATCTGTCAGTCTTTTGGGTTGCTACACATCTTCCCTCCTATAACCTCCCTTCCCCTGCCATGCCAGGTGCCTGTCTCTGAATGGCACTGCATGTGCTGCTATTTATCTGAATAATGGTCTTTAAGGGGACAACTTCAATTGCTTATAAAATTGGTCCCTTTATCAAATTGTCCTGTAGTTTGGTAGAGATGACAGGGAAGGTATGTAATACATTCCTGTCAAATGTCTTATAAACAGGATGGAATCTAAACATGTTACCGCTGGAAATGTATTTTCAAGTTAATGTCTTATACCATCAGGACCCTTTATCCAATCATTCTGAAAATTAGCAGGATTGTTGATATTGTAGATAGACATGATATCTAGAGGTTTCATGTAAATGGGATGGAAGATAAAGAAGATGTAGCCATGAATGTGTATGGAGCTTTTAATAAAATCACAACATTAAATTGCTTCTTAAATTGTTTTCCTTTATCTAATCATTTTGAAACTTGGTACTCAAAGTGCCCTCCATTGGGGGCACAACTGCCCTATTAGACTTGAATAAGAAACAAAAAAAAGTTATAGCCAGAAATACATATTTCAGTGTTTTCCCTTTATTTCAAAAGCAAAATGTTGTTTTTGTTTCTGTTTTCATTATCATTATTTGGTTTTGTTATTGCAGCAACAATAATGAAAATGATAATTTTCATTATCATTATTGTAATAACAAAAACAACATGCACACCCCTAAGTTACACATGCTCCACAAACACCACTCTGCTGACCCACTCTAAAAGTATGTTACATATCTTACGTATGTTAAGTGGCAGTTAATACATTTCTTTTTCATCCTGGATACCTCAGCTTCATGGTTCAATCCAGCCTTCAATCCCAAATGAAAAGCCTACTGGGTCTAGGCTTAGGGTTTAGCAGGTTCCATCCATCGTCCTTCAGATTCTAGTACACTTTTCAACTAGGACTGAAGGTTTAATTGGAATCATTAGGCTGTAATATGCATGATGGAAAGCAAATGTGTAAACTGCCACTTAATACTTAACAGGGTTTCAGGGCAACAACATCCATAAATCAGGAAATTGGAGTAGGGAAAACTAACAAAGTCCTTAGAGTTAAGAGATACTCTGGGAAAAATGTAGCTCATTTAAGGACAGGAGAAAAAGAGAAATTTAACCCAAAAGGAAATTATAATCATCCAGGTTCATGTGGATTCCACTGTACTGCCTTTATTACCGAACCATTTCAGCATGGATTAAAAGTTCTTCATATTCCTTAAATTCCTTGAATTCCCCCATGAAGTCCATAGCCAGCACAAAGGGTGTAAACAGATGGATGGCATCTCTGGAGGTGACTGTGCCAGCCCAATTCATCCCCGGGCTGGCCAGTGTGCCTGAAGGTGGCCCACCAGATGTTGAAGCGGAGCAGGCTTCACCTGTTCCTGGGCCTCCCCACTGGCAGCGCTCCAGAACAGCCTGAAGCACTGCCAGTGGAGCAGGCTGGCCAAGCCCAGGGCACTGGCCCAAAGTGGAGCTGCTCTCTGTCTGCTTGACGGACACACACTGCAGCTCCACTCTAGGCTGGCCATTGCTCAGACAACACCATAGAGTTGCAGGCAACACTCTACAGTATCAGGCAATTTCCCACAACTCGATGGTGTGGGAGGGTACTGTGCAGGAAGACCACTACATCTGAAGCCTACCCAGGTGAGGCTGGATGAAGGTAGACACAGGGATACATCGCTGGAGCAGCTCCGGCGTGGACTACGTCCATGTCCATCTAAAAATATCCAAGGTGTGTTTGCTTTAGGAATAACACACGATTCATGTCTATTAATGTACATTTTTACCACTCTAATATCCTCTTAACTGATGTTCATGGGATAAGAAGTTGCCCTTCATTTCCCCCCAAATCCATTTTCCTTCTAGTTTTGTCTGTATTTAGGTCAGAACACAACATGATATGAATAGAGTTTTTCCCTACCTAGAAGGATACTCTGCAATCTAATAAAAAGGACTCAAGAGGTGATGACAAAGAAAGTGGGTGTACATACCATCACTGAGGTGAGAGAGAGAGCACAGGATTTTGTTGATATAACAATCAAAGCAGGGTCCTACAAGTAGAAAATCCACATGAGGGAAAATTACAAAGGGTTGAAGCTCTAAAACTAAGAATGGAAGTGGGGGGAGAGCAGGAGGGAGGGGGCAGACTCAGCTGATATCTTAGCATTCCATTGGGTAGCAGGAGTCAGCAGCCAATAGAATGTTGTAAAGCTGTACTGAGTCCACCTCTTTTCTCCAGCTCTCCCCCCTCCCATCTGGAAATCCTTTCCAGATGGGAGGGGGGAGAGCAGGATGGAGGGGGCAGATCATGAGCATTCTATCAGCTAGCTGGAGTCTGAGCAACCAATAGACTGCAGAAAAATGGTGCTGTGCTAAGCCTGCCTCATCCCTTCAGCTCCCCCCTCCCATCTGTTTGCTGACCCAGACAAGGTAAGCACATGGGTAAAAATGTGCAAATCAATTACAGTATTCCTCCTTGTTTCCAGATGGGAGGAGGAACTGAAGGAAGAGGCAAGCTCAACACAGCTTTCCTGCATTCTGTTAGGTGCTCAGACTCCTGCTACCCAATAGAATGCTCAACAACTGCCCCCTACATCCTGCTCTCCCCCTCCTATCTGAAGAGGACTTCCAGATGGGAGGGGGATAGCTGAAGGCAAGAGGCGGGGTCAGTACAGCTTTTCAGCATTCTATTGGCTGCTGAATCCTGCTAGCCAATAGAATGCTAAAATATCAGCGGAGTCTTCTCCCTCCCTAATTCTCTCCCCCCTCCCATTCCTGAAAATCTGCCATTGGAAAGCTTTCCCTATGGAGACAGCTGGGCAGGGAACAGTGTGGCTTCCTCCTCCCTCCTTCCTTCCCTCCCCCCATCAGCACTGTGTTTTCTGTTTTTCAAAATCCTCGCTTTTCTGAGTGAGAATCCAGCTGATTCTCATCTCATTCTCATTCACAAGAACGAAATGAGAAGTATGATTCTTGTCAAGAAGCACGAGAAACCGAGAATCGAGTTTCAGCCCTAGAACAAGCAGTTTGGAAACTCTTGCATGAAACGTAGCACTAAAAGAAAGTTCCCATGAAGTAAAAAAAGTTTTAAAATGTAAATAAGGACACTAGTTTATATATAGTAATAAACATATATGATACCTAGCAGGGCCAGGGGCTAGATCGTACCCCCGGTTGGTATATCTGGGGCAGCTCCTAAGGCAGTTAGGATTTTCCCTGGAATATTTTGTAGGGAAATCCTTGAAGTTTATTCACCAGGTGATTCAGTTTAGGGTCAGGGACACTGCCCTCCAGGAAGATTTGGCAGTGTTGGGCGCATGGAAGGTGGCACCTGGGTTGGTCTTGATTAAGACTAATGGAAGGTTTGAGGAATACCTGGATAGAATTAAGGATCCCAAACTCAGGCGGTGCTATATGCAGACTTGATTCAGTCTTATTCAGACAGCGGTATCTGAGAACAGGCAGGCCCATACTCTGTACCATCTTCGAATATGCTCATGCAGGGTTGGTGGAGTGGAAATGGTAGAACATTTTCTGCTGGTATGTCCCTTCTGTGCCATCTTGAGGCAGGTATGGCTGACTCCTTTATTGGCTGAAGGAGTGACTTTTGGCTCTGATATGTGTTTTCAGTTTTTATTAGCATTAACCGAGCCCAGAGACATGCTTGCAATTGCCACTTATGTATGGCTTGCCACAAAGAAAAGGAAAGTGCTGCAGGCCAAACGGATTGCACTTGGGCAACTCCAAGAGCAAAGTAGTGACAAGCGGATGCAGTAAAGTCAGCTTAATTGGGATCATCGATTAAATTGCCGAGGTATATGTATTGATATTCTTATTTAAACTATTGGTATGTCAACAAGGTATGCTGTATAAATGTACTCTCCATGTTGAACAGGAAACACGTTGCTATGTTGAGAGGTCTAAAGCCAAGCTAATTGCTGTATGGACATGTGGATTTATCCATATTTTATTTTGTTTTATTGCATTGTATTGTATTTTATACTTTATATATTTTGGCCACAGCGAAAGCTAGAGCCAACAAATAAACGAAAACAAAACGGAAACAAAAAATGATACCTAGTAGCCAGTGACAGCTCATGAGCATGAATAGATCCAAATTCAATCCATTTTGAAAGCTGCTGGTTCTTCAGTGCAATGAGTATATTCTCTTAGCCCAAAGGTTGTCATGTATATGTGGACATGTCATAAAAAATAACTGCTATCAAAGATCAACACACTGCTATCAAAAATCAAAGAAAAGGTAGGAGGGAGCTGTGTGCCAAGAATCCAGATGAAAACTAAAAAAAATTAGGAGGGTGTGAATGTGTTTGTGAGAGATGATTCTTTAGCATGCTGAAAGAGACTGTCACTGCTTCCATCACTCATCCTCTGAGTGTCTTTAGAACTAAAACTTTAGATCCAAAATAAATGCACCCATTTGAGAATGTTGACTTTTTAATCAGCTGAGTTTTAACTTGAACCATCAGGCCCTGAACATACAAACATATCTGTACACAGAGCCTCTCACACAAATGCCCATTTTTTCCAGCTTAGCCCCTAAGTTAGTCGGTGGGCTATTACAAATGTTCATAAATGTGTACATTTTTGCATTATAGGGGTGGCCTTAAGAGTTCTCTTCTTCAAAGGAGGGTATGGATATATGTTATATGTCCAGATCCTCAAACACTATAACACATGCTTCACTTTATGCATAGGAATAACACTCCTGAAGCCAGAGGAATGGCTTATAGTCTTAAAGTAAAGCATATGCTATAGTGGGTGCTTTTAGGTATACAGAAAGCCTGGCTTCTCCAGGGGCGCAGCCCTACATCCATCCACTTCCAGGCCCACCTGGGTCCACTTTAGAGGGACAGGCGGGTGTCCCTGGGCCGCGGTCCACCTGGGCAGTGCCACACACACACACACACACACACATAACGTTGACAGACAGACAGCAGCTCCACTTCCGACCAGTGCCATGGGTTTGACTGGCCTGCTCCACTTACACATCTGGTGGGGCACCTTTAGACAAACTGGCCAACCCAGGGGTGAAGTGGGATGGTGCAGGCAGGAGCAGAGCTGCCGTACATCTAAATGCATCCAATGCCTCCTGGGTCATCCCTGTGATATTGTTATTCCCTGCCATGTTTTTTAAAGAAACAAGTAAGGCTTTAATTATCAGCTGTTTGGAGTCAATGACTGTTGCTAAGCTCCTATTTACTTAAACTGAGTTCGGATTGCACACTTTATATTTCCATACAGGGGTGCAATTCTCCATACATCAAACTCAATAGGAGCTGAATCATTGGCTTCAGTGAATGGAGGATTACACCCTAAATCTTTTTATTATTATTATTATTCAGAAACATAGGCACTGATCTTCAAAGGGCTTGGGTCATCTTAGCATTTTGTGGGCGAGAGTCTAATTTCATTTTAAGCCATGTCTTCACATTTCCATCTGAAGTGTGAGAAAATAATTGA
Organism: Sphenodon punctatus; assembly: GCA_003113815.1. Taxonomy (NCBI): domain Eukaryota; kingdom Metazoa; phylum Chordata; class Lepidosauria; order Sphenodontia; family Sphenodontidae; genus Sphenodon; species Sphenodon punctatus. The sequence continues at coordinate 143,891 of QEPC01000452.1, read as the reverse complement.
GTTAACTGGTACATTATATTGTTGAAATTACTTACTATAAATGATTTGACTTTTCTGAATGTTGAATCATTACAAATTTTGTTAACTGCTAAGGTGAATGATTTTGTGTACACAGGCTAGCTTCTAATTTTGTTTTTAAAAAATAAATGAAAAGGTAATTTTGTTAATAAAAAAACTCCATACACAGCAGCTTTGTTAAGAGTCTTTCAGAACCACCGCTACTTCTAGCTATGCTCCATTGCCCACTATAAGCAATCCCCATTCTTTATTGTCCTTCCAGTTTCAAAGATTTTGCTCATGATTTGTGACTCCTGTTAGCACTAGTGAGTGTTGGGGAGCCAGATAATGTTTAGAAAATATTCTCTTTAATGCATGACTGTCATACTAATTCCTCTATTTTTCTTTCATCTTGTTTGGTTCACCAGCTGCTCACAACCCTGCCAATGTCCTAGTCTTACTGATGCTCATTAGAGGATTTCCATTCCCAGTATTCAAATGTGTTAGTTCCACTCCGTGCAGTTTAAAGGTAGTGTTCTCACAGGTCTGGTAACAATCTCATTAATACCTTACCAGTAAAGAAGGAAAAATGGATAGCTAAGGAAAATGATATTCTGAGTGGGCTGGAGCACCAGCAAAAGTTTTTTTTATGGTTGTGGGAGAGTAATTGTTATATTGAAAAAACATGAGGCAAAGAAGCTCTCCTGCCCCCTTCTCTCATGTGCCCTACCTCCCTGGTGAATGCTGTGAGGTCACAATGTTCCAAAGGGAGCTGGATCACATCAGAAACAGGTGGAAGAACCTCTTTGTTCCACCCTTTTCTGACTTGTCCCCACTCCTTACAGAGTGTCATGACCTTGTGGCACTCCAAGGGGGCAGGGTTATGAGAAGTCAAGGGGGCACCTTCCTCCTGGCTAGGGTTGCCACCTCCCACAGTTTGACCCTGAAACTCCCATAGGTCAAAACCTATCGGACTGAAAATTAATACCTATTTAATTGAGATGGGCCCTTGTCCTTGCATCACACAGGGGGTGCAGCTAGATGAGACAGACAGGAGAGGCTACCATGCCTTGGGTAGCCTTACCCCTCCCTGGGCAGTAAGATCATGTGATGCAGTGCATCATGTGACCAATGCCCACCAGATGTTCGCTGGCTGCTACGCGACGCATCCTCAGAAAAATTCCAAGGACATGTCGCAGAGCAGCCTTAGCCTAACTGTGGTAAGGCTGCCCAAGGCAGGGCTACTCATGTGGAGGGGCTGCACTTGCATGTCTGGGCAGTACTCCGGCAAGTTCACACCCAATGCCACGTCCCCAACCAGCCCAGGACACGGCAGCCTGGCCATCACATGTGGCTTTACCCATCTTCTCATCCAGACTCTTGTCATGTCCTTCAAAGTGTCAGGTGACCAGGTTTTTGTTGTAAATCCATTTCTTTAAAATTCCTAAGTATAAGTAAATCCAGTCACCTGGCATACAGTAACATCTCCTGGTGACTGAATTCAGTGATAAAACATCCTCAATGGGCAGTTTTCAATACAAAAATAAACACTTGTGAAGTGTTTAGCCCTTAAAATTATTTTCTAACTTTGGCCCTTAAGAATGATATCAACATCCTCATGCCTACTTCAAGATAGGCACTGAAAAGATGCACAGGATAGCAGAGGGCAAAGAAATAAATGAATTTTAAACTTCTACCATATTCTCTGTTAAAACATATTATTATTATTATTATTATTATTAACAAACATTTATATAGCGCCAGCTTCAATAGGCTTCCGATCATGGCACGTTACAAAGTAATAAAATAGACATGGTCCCTGCCCCTAGGGCTTACAATCTGAGAGACAGGAGCTGGGGGAGGGACAGAGGAGGAGCGAAGTGCACGGGCTGGAGTATGGAGGGCGATAAGTGCAGAGAGGTAGGGGGGAGCAAGGTTGTGAAGAGCTTTTATAAAAATTAAAATTGATCTCAAAAATATTTTTATGCCTCATTCTTCTCAATGTTTGTGTGTGCCTTTTAGTTTTAACAAGAGGGAGAAATTTGTTTTGGGGTCAGATTCAAAGCTTATTCAGCAGAAGATTCCCATCTGCTTCAATAGGCTTCCGATCATGATTTTTGTGGATATGGGAAAACAAAAGTAGTGGTAAACCATGTAGTAAGCAAAATATCAACACAGGAGTAGAAGTTGAATGTTATAGGTTGGGGGTAGAGACTGAAGTGAGAGTATCCTGTGCCAATCAAAGTGATGCTAAAATAACTGGGAAGGAATTTGGGATGGATTCCAAAGAACTAAGAAGCTCTGAGAGGCCAAATATATAAATCATTTTTTTCTAATTAAAAAATGAGTTGGTTACAGTTGCCACTTCCCCCCAAGTTTGCTCCCAAAGGAAGAGAAGGGCATGTCAGAAAGAGCATGTCATGCTTCTGCCCCTTTCCCATAATGCTCTGCAGGGAGTAGGCAATGTCATAAAGGAGAGTCTCTTCATGCCACTCTTTCCTGATGAGGCCCTACTCCCCGCCTGAAAAAAAATTCCCTGGGTTCTCTAGGCACTCCTTGTATGCCATTTCTTTGTATGCTATACGTCCACCCATAATTAAGCCTTAAAACATGTATGTGCATGTTTTAACCCACACACAACATGAAGATCTATGGGCAAAAGGTAGAGCCCATAGCTGTACAACTAGAGTTCACAGACTTTACATGCAGATAAGAAATGCATTTTCAGGTTCAGGTCCTTAGTTTCCTGTCTTTAAATTATAAATGCTTTGTTGAAGGGACTGTATTTTCACATATGTTTCTAAAGTAGGGTGTAATATGCAAATTTTACAGGACACTTATGAGAAATACAGATTGGAGGGCCCACCCATCTTCTCATTTATTATTAACTATTAATAGTATGGTAGTGTCAGGGACCTGTGGGGGAATATAGTCTATTTATATGGATGTTTACTTATATTTTTATAATGTACTGTTGCTTTTGTTGCACTTGGGTTCGCCGCCCAGAGTCACCTTTGTGCAAGAGGAGCAGGGTATAAATTGAAGAAAATAAATAAATAAATAAAAATAAAATTTAAATATCTAGCGCCCCACCCCCTGGGCGGAAAATGGAACGTAGGACAGAGCACACACACAGAACTCCCAAACCCACCACAAAGATAATAACTAAGGTAGTGAGCGCAGGACAACAGATTAAATGGTCCTTCATGATCTAGTACTGGCCAGGCTCAGGGGCAACAGCCATAGATCAGCATAGGAATACTACCTCAATGTCCAGCAAGGAACAGAATAGACTCCCTTCCAAGTTAGCACAACCACAGAAGGTAAAAGGAAACTCAAGACAGAGAGAGGGGTCAGCACACAGGAATGCCTGCAGGGTGAGCCAAGATGAACAAGCAGTGCAAAGGGATAGGTGCAGTAAGAGAGAGAGAACACACAGACAGCAACAGTGAAAATCAGAGAGAAGGGGAAACCAGATGAACTACCGGAGGTAGGGAAGCTGTAAGGAGGAGCACAACATTCGGCAAGACTATGAAAAGAGAGGGAAGCTATAAAGGGGAACAAAGCACTCAGAAGGACACTGTGAGGGTACAAGACAACTATGAAAGGGAACCAAGCACTCAGGAAGGATATATGGAGAAATTGGTAAGCTATAGAAGGAAACAAGGGGAGGCAACAGACCTGTTTTCCTTTAGCCTTGAGTGGGGGTTCTAGTCATAGCTTCCTATGACTAGGAAGAACCCCCACTCAAGGCTAAAGGAAAACAGGTCTGTTATCCAGGAGGGCAGTAACACGCACACACTAAGAACTCCAAACTAAAGGGAAACAAGGGCTATAGGAACTAAAGGGAGACAGCAAGCAAGGGATGTAAGAATGGGAAATGGGGAAACTATGAGAAAGGGGGAGCATAACAAGGCCCAGGAAAGGGAAGAAAGGACAAGCTAGACAGGGAAGAGCAAACACACAGAACTCAACCTACAACTAAGGAAAGATACAGCCTGAAGAACAAACACAGCAGAATCACAAGGCATAGATTAAAGCACAAACAGGAATCATCAACAGATGCTCCAGCAACTTCCTGTGGTTCCCAGCCCTGCTTATAAGGAGGGTTGGGACCAATAAGGAAGTCGGTGGGCATGGCCCCAAACAGTGTCAGAGGGTAAAAACGGAAGTGACAGTGGAACCATGGTGACCCTGACTGGATTGGGTTGCTGCTGAACTGCTGACAGCGACCAGTGGGTCAGAGCGGGAGAAAGCTGGCCAAAGCAGGTCACTGTCATGTACTTTTTTACTCAGTGAGGGAGAAGGAACGAGTAACACGGGGAAATTTCGACACCTGAACGGACCAAGTGGTGATGCAGGGGAAAGGCAGCCACCGCCAAGGGTTCAAAGCTGAGCCCTGACAGATAGTGACCTGTACATTATTTATAGACAATTAGGTAAGCAGTGCATCATTCTTTCTTACCATGGCATGGATATTAAAAATTATAAAAGCATACTCACAGGTTGAGATTTTGGGCTCAGTAAAGTCAGTGGCAAAACTCACATTGATTTTAATGGTGAAAGATTGTCCTCTCAAACCCCTGTCCTCCTTTGCACCAGTTCAGGGGCTGTCTTCCATGGATAGGAAAGTAGAAAGCAGCACATCAGATATGACTGCTTGTCAGCCATCAAGCACAGGATTCTGGCACTAAAGGTGCTGGAGTTCAGCTCCTTCATCTGGCATTTGAAGTACTAGAGCTCCAGCATTGCAACAGTCAGGGTTCAGTGGAAGACAGAGCAAGTTTAAAGGGGGGAGGGTCTAAATCACCTCAACCCCTAATGAGACTTTGGGTGTCTTTAGACATAACAAAGATCAGGTGTCAAAACCCCTAAGCACGTGTTTGGCCGTTGTGTGTAAGCACCCTAACAATCCCAACACCAATTCGGCCACCTGTTGAACACGCGATGTGAACACCATTGCATCACAAGGACAATTTGTGTGTTCCGGCTGAACACGTGGCCAATGTTGTGTCTAATGATATCGCACGGCGTGCTAGCAGGTACAACACAGAGAACATGGCGGCAATGCTTGCGTGCTGAGATCGGGTGGGGAGCAAAACACCAATTTGCCCCAAGATGGGCTGTGTGTCTAAGCAGCGCCACATGGTGAACACAGGGCCAAGCCAGTGTTCATATCCAGGTCAAAATACACATTCAGACACCTGTTGACATTATGTCTAAAGACACCCTTTGCCTATGGGCACACTGTAGAACAAAGATGGGGAATCTCTAACCCATGGGCCAAATTCATTCTGTGGCTGCTTTTTATTTCATTCCTTTCCAATTTCTGGATCTGGCCCCTGCATCCAGTCCCTACTCTCAAGCACTGAAAGGGTGAGCTCAGGGGAAGGCATGGACCCACCCCCATCCTGAGAACACACCCCATAACCACCTCTGCCCCAACTTCTATGTGGCCTATGGGGCTTGTACTAATTGTCAAAGTGGACGACTGGAGGGAAAAGATTTCCCACTCCTGCTGTAGAGGCTATGAAGGAGAGAGTACAAAATCTGAACAAGGGAAGGATGCACAGGAGGAAGCTTTGATGAAAACTGACCTTTTCGAAGTCTATAAAACAAGAGGCTTGTAAAGAAGGAACTGCCACCTCTGAGACAGTGAGGCTAATTCAATGACACTAAAAGTAGGAAGGTTGACACCACAAAAAATTAAATTAAATCTATGCCTGTCTGCTCACAGAGAAGGATCAGGACAGATGCCAGAAACAGACAAATTTCCCCTGGGAAGAGGGATAAATACTGAAGAAAATAGGATAATGTCAAAACAGGTGATCATCAAATTAGGATGTTTGTAGACAGACAAAAGTGAAAGGCCATTTGGGACCTATTCGAGACTCCTCAAGTAAGTGGGAAAGTGGTGTTGATGGTGATGGCAGAGAATAACTATAGCAATAATTTAATCTACTAGGATTGCCGTCCAGATTGCCCCCACCCTGTTCACAGTGCCCCCAAATCCAGTCTACTTTCTGCTGGAGCAGCCTCTGAACGTACCAGACCAGTTCCACATTGCTGCTGTGTCTTCTGCTCCTCCCAACCCCCTCCCCTCTCCTAAACAAGGGAGGGGGAAGAGAGCTCCTCATTAGAGCACCTGGAAAAGATTGGTTTTAGGACACCTGGAGAAGATGTGCCATCTTAAAGCCACCCTAATTGGCTGGGTTTCTTGAAAGGAAGTCATGTCTTTGTGCCCTGGCCCCTCCTCCAGCCACTCCCCTTGCTTTTAGTGCACTGGAGCCCCGCAGACATCTGTCCCGGATGCTCTCGGGATATCAGACCTGGTCCTTCCCCTCTGCAAAACCAGAGCTGGCCGCACCAGCCCAGCCCCGGCCCGCTGCCTCCCTCTCCTTCCCCTTGCTCTCTCTCCCCTGCCTGACTCCAAACTGACAAGCTATGGCTGGCCCACATCGCCGCAAATGTTCACAGTGCTTAAAGGCACTGTGTGCTTTTGCGCATGATCTTTAGCTTGGATGCACCTCAGATGTTTCAAATCTTGGCATGCCCAAGGTGACGAGCATGCACAGAAGAGTGTAGTGATTTTTCAAACACTGAACTTTTGTGCATGTGTGGAAAGCCCCTTCTCTTACATTAGTGAGTGGTGGCAGGTACTTCAGCACTGCTCCTGTTGCACTGATGCGAGGGAGGGGGCAGCTGACACCCCTGTCTTCTTCTCTCATATCTGTCCCAAATATTCACCACAAGTGTTTATACACCAGCAGGAAGCCTATATATTAACATAAAGCTTCTTGAGATGCTTTATTTCCACAAGCCCCATTTGCTTCAATCAGAATTGCAATGGTTGGGTGCTCTGAGGATTAACTGCAAAGTCACACTTTGACCTCAAAAAACGATTCATGAGATGCACAGTGTTTGTTCTGTCTTTCTAATAGGGATGTGTGAACAAAACGGGGTTCGGCTGTTCGGCTGTTCGGTCGTTCGGTTCAAAAACCAAGTTCGGGTTCGGTCTTTTGGTTCGAAAACCGATTTCAGGTTCAGTCATTCGGTTCAGCGGACTTTGGTCCCACCGAACTTTTGGCAGAGTTCAGACCCGCAGTGAGGTTTGGGGCGCTCCAGGGACCCCCAGGGGTGCCCATGGTGGCATGGCAGGCCGTCAGAGACCCAGCAGCAGCAGCAGAGACCAGGAAGGCGTGGCGCTTGGCACACCGGGTTGTCTGGGCATTGCAGGCTGGCAGGCCTCCAGTTCTGCTTGCTCTATGCTGGATGGGTTCTCGATTTCTAGTTGCCATCAGGGCAGGTGGTGGCTGTCTGGCCACGTGAATCACCACTGGGCAAGGCTACGTGACCAATTTGCAGAAGAGTTGGTTGAGATCTGGCAAGTAGGATGCCAACCTGCAATGCCCAGCCCCGTATGGGTGCCGTGCCAACCACCAAGCCCTAGCCAGGCCTCTTCCCTGCCTGGAACATAGGTCCCAGAACCCTGAGGGTGGGACCTGGGGCTGGAGTGGCTGGCTGTGATGCAGTGGAATGACAGCTCCCTGTGAGCAGAATGACAGACCAAGAACCCTGATGGTGGGTCCTGGGACTAGAGTGGCAGCTTCTAGATGATGTGGATGGACAGCCCCTGGTGCCTTTAATATAGGGCCCAGAACCCTGAAGTGGGTCCTGGGGCTGGAGTGACTGCTTCTTGATACGGTATGATGACAGTTCCCTGTGAGCGGAATGATGACCCCAGAACCCTGATGGTGGGTTCTGGAACAGGAGTGGCAGCATCTGTATGAAGTGGAATGACAGCCCTCTCTGCCTGGAATGTAGGCCCCAGAACCCTGATGGTGGGACCTGGGGCTGGAGTGGTTGACTGTTTCTTGATGCAGTGGAATGACAGCCGCAGAACCCTGACAGTGGGTCATGGGACAGGAGTGGCAGTTTCTGGATGAATTGGGATGACAGCTTCCACATGGAGGGTCCTTATTTGCTTACAGCATGACCCAGGGACAGCCATCTCTGCTCCTGTTGGACACAAACAGCTATTTGGACTTAGAGAAGGTATCCAGCATCATCACTGAGGCAGGTGAGGAAATAGTCAAGAGGACCTTGCAGGCTGGCTGGCATGGGTGGAGCAGCAGCTGAGGCCCAGCCAGGGCTTGGTGGCTGGCAGCACCCTCACTCAACCGGGCATTGCAGGCTTGGCTCATACTCAACAGAAATCAAGAAGCTCTAATGCCAATTGGTCAACAGACATTGGATTGCCCGGAAGCAGAACCTATGGTGACACAGCAAAGGCAGCATTGGCAGCAGCGGCAGACATTGGATTGCCAGGGCACAGTACCCATGGCACAACAAACAGCAGCAGCAGGATTTGCCTGTGCACAGCACCCATGGAGCCAGGATGGTAGGATTTGCCAGGGAAGAGCTTCCATACAGCAGCAGAGGGCAGCAGCAAGATTGCTTGGGTACATTTGGATTTGCCAAGGCAGAGCACCCATGGACCAGCAGACAGCAGCAGTGGGATTACCAGGCCAGTGGGGCACATCACCCACGGTTGCCAGGGCAGACAGTCAACCACCTTGGCATGAGAGGCAGGTAGGCTGGGGCAGGGTTCAAGCTTTGCCCACAGGGCGGGCAGACAGGCAGCATGGCATGAGCAGAAGGCAGGCAGACTGAGGCAGGCTTTGAGCTTTGCAACCTGGGTGGGCAGACAGGCAGCGTGGCATGAGAGGCAGTAGGGAAGGCAGTCTGAGACCTTGGCAAGGCACTCAGGTAGGCTGGCAAAGACTGTGCAATGTCATTTTCATTATTATCAATATCGATAACAATACCAATTTCAAAGATTTTATTTTTGTTATCGGTATCGATATCGTTCAGTCCCGTGATTGTGCCAAAAACCAGAAACCAGAAAAGGTATTTCGATTGCATGTGTTCTCGTGGTGTCTGTCTGGGTTGTGTGAAAAGTGTGAAAAATTGGTTGTGAGTGTGTGTATGTTGTAGCTGTGTGTGTGATTGGTTGGTTTGGTTGAGGTGTGAAATGGAGGGAGCGAAAAAAAGGAAAATGAAGATGAGGAAGGTGAAGTTGGAGGAGGAAGAGGCCCAGCATGGAACATTTGAGGTGGTGCCTTCTGGTCCACACCGGCTTCAGTCTTCTGACCCGCACCGGGTAACCCACCGCTGACAGTGCTACTGGGAGGGGCAGAACATGGTGGCAACACAGCACTCGGTGGGACAGCCATCGCCTCAGCTCCAGACATCGTCTCAGTGGGATAGTGTCTGCTTCACTGTCCCCAATCACAGTGATGTCCGGCGAAGGGGAGTACTGGGACCCTGAGGCTGATGGACTACCCACCATGCTGCTGCTGCTGCTCCTCTCCCTGCTGCCATTGCCCGGTGATTGGGCCCTGCCTCTAGCAGCCGGGGTGGGATCCACCAGCTCTGGACTTCTGGGGATTGCCTCCAGAATGGGGGATGATGGTGGCCCATGGTGAACTTCGGACCCTGCCCCTGAAACACCTGCACCTACTCCTGCAGCCACCGCCTCCTGGACTGCAGGCCTTCTAGTGCCCTGCGTGACAGTGGAGGATGCTGGCAGGAGGTGCCACCAAACCACCCCCCGGGTAGTGCCACTGCTGGGAGCCTCGGAATCCTGTCGCCCAAAATCAGGCCTGTGGAGTTTGGAGCATGGTGATGGGCTCTGGTGGTTGCTGCATGCTGACACTCCACTGACACGGCCCCTACCACCTCTGCCACGTGCCCCATTGCCCACCTTATGGGCAGCAGACTGGCCTCTCCTGCTTCCCTTCTCCATGTCTTCCAACCCAAGGAATACACACACACACACACACACACACACATATATATCTGTCTCTTATACACATCTAGATGTGTATAAGAGACAGCACTAACTCTAAGTACTATTAACTATTCTAAAATTTATGGAACTAAATGGACTATTATATCTACAAAGGCCTAGTCCTACAAACACTCTAAAATATTAAAACTGAATAACTACTACACACTAACACTATATCTATCTCTGTAAGTAAGCTAACTCCTACAACTATGTATCTCTCTATAGTAACTATTTAATATCTATCTATATATACAATATTACACAGGGATGGGGGAGGAACACAGTCAGGTCACAACAAACAATAGGGATGGGCGAATGCGGTTCGGAAGTTCGGAGTTCAGACTGAACTCGACCAGTTCGGTTGATCGAACTGAAATTCCAAACTGAACTCGATTTTCGAACCGAACCAAACCTAATTTCCGAACTCGTTTCTGTTCGCCCATCCCTATATAATATTCCATTTAGTTCAATGGGGTTTGAATTTCTGAACTCTGTTCGGAAGTTCGGGTCAAACTCTAATATTTTGGTCGACCGAACTAAACTTCCAAACCGAACTTGATTTTTGAACCGAACCGAATTTCCAAACTCCGTTCTGTTCGCCCATCCCTAACAAACAACACAGGGAGGGACATAAAACTGAAATGAAACATAAATCAATCTAATCCTACTCTAAATAAATCCAAAAACAGGGGAAGGGAATCAGGGAGGAAGGAGGAGGGGAGGATTCAATGGAGGGTAGGGTGAAAGAACACAGGGAGGGTTAAAAAATAAAAATAACACCTAAATCTATCTAATCAAATATAAATAAATGAAACTAGGGAGGTAAATATGTGGGATGGATTAAAGAGGAGGAGGATGGCAATGGATTAGGAATAGGAATAGGAAGGAACACACACTGCTGGGAGTGGGAGACTTCTGAAAACGCCTGCTGTCAGGAACAGTGGATAGCTCAGAAGGTGTTTGAAGGGGGGAGGGCAATTACTTTTGTTACTTGCTGTGCCCGCCTTACCACAAGCCCCATTTGGCTCTGTGCAGCCTAGCCCCATGTCCACCATGTCCAATCGCAGACTACAAAGCCAGTGGTCTGAGGAAAAAAGGGATGGTGATTGAGCGAGCTGGCTGCTACTCCAAGCCTCTTCACTCCTGGTTCCAAGAAATCTGCTCCTCAGCTGTCCCCCCCTCCCAATCACGTTTTTGCCACCCGAACTCATCCGAACTCATCTGAATGATACCAAACTGTTCGGTCGTTTCCGAGTTCAGATCAAGTTCAGTTCAGTTGGTTCGGGTTCGGTTCAGCCGTTCGATTCGGTCGTCCAAACGGACCAAGTTCGGTCCGAACTCCGAACTCCCAAACCGCATTTGCACATCCCTACTTGCTACACAGAGGCACATTTAGTTCTTTAGATCTTTGCCCTTCCATTCAAAGCAGGGCAGCACCACACTCACAAAACCCCAGACTGCAATGGAGACTGACTCTTCCAGAGTGAATATTCCACTCGTCTGCATCACAGTGACTGGAAGTGAAGACTACTAAGCACCCAAAAAAGTCTGAGTTTAGATTACTGTATTCAAACACAATGCCATGGCACATAATTTAATTACTATAAAGTCATGGGAAAAGTCATAAGCATTAGCTGGTGCCATTCAAGTTATGTATAATTACACAAAGTTCTCACTTCAATAATCTATTAGATGAATGAATTCACTTACTAATTGGAAATGCTCCCATTTCACCTGCACTGTCATAGAATTTCATTTAGTTTGTCCTTTACTTAATGATGGTCATTCTCATTCATCTTGGGTGAAAACAGACAAGACAGTAGCCCAGATTAGCCCCCTCTGGATGGGTGGCCACCTGCCTGTCTATTAGATGGCTGCCAGATGTTTACCCGCACCTGCCAGTCACCTGTCCCTCAGCCCCCACTCATGGCGTTGTCCTGGTGAATGTGGAGCCTGCTGAGTGGGCGAATGCCTCCCATCTGTTAGGGGGCATGCAATGCCTTCCTGCACATGCAGGTCTGCCAAGACCATAAAGTCATGGGCGGAGTATCTAGAGCAGTCCGGGGAGCGACTCCATCTCGCAGCAGGAAGGAACCCCTGTCCATCTGTCTGGTTTGTCGCATGGAACCTGTGAGTGGCAGCTGCACACAGGCTCCACAGAGCAACCCCAGACTCCAGCAGGTGAATCTCTCATCTGTTAGCACCCTTTATCCTTTATTGACTGATGATCCTTTTCTGTTAGGTGAACAAGATTTTTTCTCCCACTTACTGTATTACTCCATTCCCGCACACTGAACACTGCTTTAGTGAAATGGCCAGACTTGCCAATGTCATTCAGAAATCAAGGCACCCCAGACAAATTTAAGAAAATACCGACTGACCTCCTAGAACTGATTAACAATGTCAGCAACACCCTTACCCTATCCTGTTTCCCAACTCCCTCACCCTCTTCTCTCCATTCCCATTTCCCTCACCTTAGTCTGTTGCACTCTATTACATTATCTTCACCCCTAACTCCTAAACTTCCCTTTTCCATCTCCTTGATTCTCCCTACCCTTTCACATTGTTAAATCTCTTCCCTTTACCCTTTTGTCTTTCTTCTTCTTTTTCCTTGCCCCAAGCAATTGTACTGTTGTTGTTATCATAATAGCATTATTTGCTGAACATGGGGAGAATACATTAGAAGTAACAATTAGACAATAGATGTGTGTGTTTACTGTAATTATGTACACTATCCTAATCATAACTGCCCACCTTCAAACTGCTGCTTCTTTGATATATTTATTATTTTAAAACAAGAACAACTTATTTCAGTAAACTATAAATTAGAAGGGAAGGAATCCTGGTTCCAGTGAGGGCCCCAATTATAAGGCTGCTTTTAAATGAGGAGCGCTGGAGCGCCTCCTCAACGCCGCATTAAAGGAAAGCCTCCGGAAGTGACGTTCTCCCCGTTGCTGGCGGCGGCGGCTGGAGACACGGGGCTTTCAAGCGGCACGTTCTTAAGCCAGATAATTGAAGTCTTAAGAACGCGCTGCTCCAAAGCCCCATGTCTTCAGCTGCCGCCGCCGCTGGCAACGGGGAGAACGTCACTTCCGGCAGCTTTGCTTTAATGCGGCGTTGAGGAGGCTCTTCAGCGCTCCTCGTTTTAAAGCAGTGCTAGTGAGGGTTTTATCATTAACTTCAGTGGGAGCAGGATTTCATCCAAAGAGTTTATGGAAAAACTTGAGCTGCCTCCAACGTTCATTTTACAACTACTTGCAGACCATCAGGGTTGAATTCTGGTTCCCATAATAGCCACGGCACACAGCGGGAGTCTCTCAGTGAGCCATTTGTCTTATATAGTCATGGCCTAATCAATTCACTCTGGCTGGTTCCTTTCAGGATTTAGGTAGGATTAAAGTAATGGAAATGCTATGGAGAAGTCACAAATGATTTGCTTATGTCATGAAGTGATACCACAGCTTTGACCTTTGGATCCACTGGATCCATTTGAAAGGCTTGCAGAGCAAGCTGGTTGGCTTGATAAGAAACAATCAGCATTCTATTAAATTCATTGTAATTCTGTGCATTCTGTTGACCAGACTGCATTTGGGTTCTGTACACATTTTTAGTCATGTCCTACCCCCTACGGGTTCTGTCTGGGGTGTTTCGTCGGAGGCAAAGGTGCACACAACTGCTTCATCATCCCAATGTACATGGGAACCTCCCTAGTCCCAAATGTAGCACTGCCCACTCTGTCATAACCCTTTTAATAGTGTTATCCTATCACTGGGCAGTGCTTTCTTCAAGCAATTAAGTTGTGCCGAACCCCTGTGCAGGGAACATTGCTGCCAGTAACTGAACAAAAAATTACCCTTAAATGAAGAATCAAGTTGGAATGGCTGCAGATTTATTAGTATCCTCTGAAAACAGACAATGGGGATCCAGACCCCAAACCGGGCACAGGTTAATCTGTCTCTTCAATTCTACACCAAAGGCAAAGGCTTTCAAATTGCCTCCCTCACGCTCAAACTGCTGAGATAACTCTTGCCCTCAGCTCACCCATCCCTCTTCCATGTGCTCTGCAACTGTGATTGATTTTCTTTTAGACAGAATTGAGAGATACGGCGGGTGGTGCCATTTTGGAGAAGGCTGCACCTGCACAGAATATTAGCCATTTTGCACATGCACAGTTTTTTTAAAATTTTATTTCTTATTATTTTTATTTTTTTCAAACTAAAACGAATGAAAGCAAACAATGATCATCAGTATTTGTGGGTAGGAACTGGGGCCAGATCCAGGAACTGGAAAGGATCACATCAAAACTGGCCACAGGCCACACTTGGCCCCTGGACCTGAGTGAGGTTCCCTATCCCTGGTTCAACCCCACAATAGTTGCTACAAGAAAGGCAATAAGTAAATAAAAGCAAGATAGACAATTTAGCGTGGCGGGGAAAATATCCATCCCAGCTCGTTAGCCAGGACAATTAGGTAAAAGCCTGCAGCAGGGACTGCCCCCCCCTCCCCCCTTTCCTGTGATCTTATGAAAGTTCCAAGGTGTGACCGTTGGAAACTGTCAACGAAATCAGTTAGAACAGCAGTTTGGTTACTTCTCGGAGCTACAGCTAGAGAGCTTCTTTTGTTAATAGGTCTTTGCACATATATTGTAACGAATTGCCAACCAAGGATTTGCCCATAAAATTTATTACAGGGATTTCAGCTATTTAACAGGGAGACATGGGACTAAAACTCAGTTTAATATAACAAAGATAGAAATCAACACTTTTGATAACTTGGGAAGCTTCCCGCCTGAAACCAATGTCCAGACCTGTAAACAGGGTGTGGCGGATAGTGCTGTCCTCCCTGAACTGTTGTCGATGGGGATGATGACGGTGGTGATGGCGGTGATGCTGGAGGCCCACTTTGTCCAACGTCTCAGTCCTCATCTGCAAAGCACGTTGCTGACCACTCTGCCAGCTGATCATTTTCTCCTGGCACACGTAGAGGCTACCCGATCCCTCCTTTCCACTGTCCTTGTACAGGTCCCTCATGCAATTACAAGAAGCCGGTTCCTTGTCAGTCCTGCCATCTCCTCAGCAGCCAACTCCTCTCCCTCATTTGGTCAACTGCCTCATTTTTCAAAAACCACAACACTCCACGCCACATCAAGCTACAGCCTGAATTTTTACAGGCTCACACCAGTTTTCCATGTTGGGGGGGTGGGGGGGGGAGAGGAGAGTCAGAAACCCACTCCTGACTAGCTTTGCTACAATATTTATTCTATGTTACTCAATAAATATAGTTGTTATATTTATAAGACTTTCTCACAAAAAAATGTTATTGCACAAGAGTAGAAAACATAACACCCACAAGAGAGTGATGGTGGGTGCAAGTTTCTTTTTCTTGTGTAAATAAGCCTGTGGATGACTGTGCACTGGAATTTAAAGCCCAACAGTCTCACAAATTACTTCCAGTTCTGACAGGGCCAAGGCCAGGGCCAGTTTTGGACACCATTTACACACACACACACACACACACACATACACACACACACACACACACACACACGCACCAATGATGGTTGGCCCCTGGTTGATCCTACCCACCAGAGCTGTAGCAGGCCCAAACCAAACCAACCCAGGATGGAGACACTAAACTGGGCAACAGCCTCACAGGTAGAGAGTATACACACACTGGTAGTCACAAACTAGGCATGTATTTAGAGCATTTCAAAGTATCACCTGTGCTGCTGAACGCCTCTGGCGCAAATCCCACTCTCATGCTGACTTCCTTCACTTCAAATTCTGTCTCTCCTCCCTTACTTCTGCTATCTCGCTCACTAGACAGCATTACTATGCCTCCTGCATCGAGTCCTGTTCTTGGGACCCTCACCGCCTGTTCTCCACCTTTGACTCCCTTCTCAAGCCTCCCGTCGTCCTATTTCTCCCTCTTCCGGTTCTGCTCAGGATCTTGCTTCCTTCTTCACCTCCAAGATAGACAAGAGCTGCCTCGACATCGCTTCCCACTCCTCTTTCGACTCCCTCCCCTCTCCCTCCTCCCCCTCCTTCTCTCCTGTCCTCCTTCCCTTCCACCTCCCTTGAGAAAATCTCCTCCTTGCCCTCCTCCTCCAAATCTTCCACTTGTCCTCTTGACCCCATCCTATCCGGCCTCCTGACCTCCATTGTTTCCACTGTCACCCCTTCCCTCCTGCACATCATCAACCTCTCCCTCTCTACTGGCACATTCCCCTCCGCCTTCAAGCATGCCACTGTCTCCCCTATCCTCAAAAAGTCCAGTCTTGACCTCTCTGACCCTTCTAGCTGCCATCCTGTCTCACTCCTTCCTTTTGCTTCCAAGCTTCTTGAACGTGTTCTCTATTCCAGCTGCCTCACCTTCCTCTCTGCCAACTCTTCCTTTGACCCCCTCCAATCTAGCTTTCGCCCCCTTCACTCTACTGAAACTGCTCTCGCTAAGATCACCAACGATCTTCTTGTGGCTATATCTAATCGCCTCTACTCCATTCTTGTCCTCCTTGACCGCTCTGCTGCCTTCAATACTGTTGATCACTCACTCTTGCTGGATTCACTTCACTCCCTTGGCTTCTGTGGATCCATCTTCAACTGGTTCTCCTACCTCTCTGACTGGTCCTTCAATGTGTCTCTTGCCAACTCCACCTCCTCCTCCCTTCCCCTCTCAGTTGGTGTTCCCCAAGACTCTGTCCTTGGCCCTCTCCTCTTCTCTATCTATACCCTGTACCTAGGCAAACTCATTGCCTCCCACGGATTCCAATATCATCTCTACGCTGATGACACTCAACTCTACCTCTCTACTCCCTCTCTCTCTTCATCTATTCAAGCTCGCCTCACCAGCTGTCTTTCTGACATCTCTACCTAGATGTCTCAACATCAACTCAAACTCAACATAGTAAAAAATGAACTCCTTATCTTCCCCCCTCATCCTCCTCTCCCTCTTCCGTGTTGATCCTCATCAATGGGATCACCATCCTTCCCATCCCCCAAGCCCGGGGCTTAGGCTTCATCTTTGACTCACCCCTTTCTTTTAAAACCTACGTTGACTCTGTTGCGAAATCCTGTCGCTTCTCCCTGCATAACATTGCTAAGATTTGCCCTTTTCTCTCTGTCTCCTCTGCCAAAACCCTTGTTCATGCCCTGGTCATCTCTTGCCTCGATTAATATAACCCCCTTCTCACTGGCCTTCCCGCTCTCACCTTTCTCCCCTTATCTCTGTCTAAAACTCTGCTGCCAGGGTCATCCACCTCGCCCATTGCTTCGACCACGTGCAGCCCCTCCTCTCCTCTCTTCACTGGCTCCACCTTCCTGAATGAATCCTGCACAAGCTCCTAGTCTTCACCTATAAAGCTCTTCACAACCTTGCTCCTCCCTACCTCTCAGTGCTAATTTCCCTCCATACTCCAGTCCGTGAACTCCACTCTTCCTCTGTCCCTTCTCTCACCCTCCCATGCCTCCCCTGCTCCCCTAACCACCTTTGTCCCTTCTCGCTAGCTTCCCCCCCACACCTGGAACTCCCTCCCTGCCCGCATCCACCTCGCGCCCTCCCTTCGTACCTTCAAATCCCTCCTCAAGACCCACCTCTTCCGCTTGCCCCTCCCCAACTCCTCGCTCCCCTCACCTAACTCCTGCTGATACACTCCATTCAGTACAATCTGTTACTTGAGGTCTGTGTACTCATATCCTCACCAAACAGACCAGCCAGCCATCATTCTCGATGTAACCAAGCCAAGCATGTGCAGCTGGGACCTCACATCTTCATGAATGTTACACCCCTTGTCTCTCCCTCTCTTCCCCTTCCTTCATCTCTCCCTTCCCCCCTTGTCTCTCAGATTGTAAACCCTAGGGCAGGGACCGTGTCTATTCAATTAATTTGTAAAATGCCAGGTACATTGCTGGTGCTATATAAATGCTTGATGATAATTATTATTATTATTATTATTATTATTATTATTATTATTATTATTACAAAACTTTGAAATTTGTTTTTTATATAATACCAGTTAAGTAGTAGTAAAAATCTATTGTTCTTATGTTATTTAAATTTGATTAAATGAGGGAAGCTTATTGGCTTTGTAAAACATTTCTTAAAACGTAAAGCCCGTGGGCACCTTCCTTAGGTTCATCTATTCTTAAATGATAAGCCCACTTCAGCTCTGGAATTCCATGGAAGCTGGCGGAACTGTAACCACTTACAGCACACATGATTTGGTCCCATTTGGGTATATCGTGTATATCAGCAGTGGAGAGCCTTTTCCATCCCAGAGGCCACTTTGAAAATTAGTATGAAGCTCCAAGGGTATACTATATGTATACTATATAGAAGTTGGAGATGGGGTTGTACTCAAGAAAAGGAGGGCCCAGTTCATGGATTTGTGCCATGGATCTGTCCCCTATCCTTTTGTGCATGCCCTCATCTTTTCTCCCTTACCCTGAGCTCAGCTTTTCAGTGGCTAGAGGTAAGAACTGGATCCAGGGGCCAAATACAGGAACTGGAAAAGGGCCACACATAAAACTTGCTGTGGGATGCATTTGGGCTGTGGGCCTGAGGTTCCCCATTCTGCTGTATATGTTTAGGGGAATAACTGCAGTCCAACATGATGGGGAACAGCTCTGTCTGGCTCCTTTTTCCCCAAAGGTCCCCCCCGCACTCAAATGTGAGAGGCTGAAAATTAGAAAGAGGAGATGGCTGAGAAACCTGTTCCCTGCATCCGAAACTCATGGTGATGAAAAGAGAGTTAAAAACTCAAATAAGACATCATGCAGCCATCTGTATGATTGACTGTACCTGTATTAAGATCCACAGATAGCATCTTTCCTGGGCATAGTAATTATACTCAAAGCTTATCCGCTACTGTTGCTTGTCCGTGATGAATAAATCATACTGTGCACAATAGACATTCTATAATTTCATTGTCATGGAGTTGAACATTGCATATAATAAACAGCTCTGCTGAACAATCAAGTACAACTTAATAGAATGTCGTTGTATTTACCTAAAATAACATATTTTGTTCTGGTAATTACTTTTTATTAGTTTACCGCCAATTTTATGAAATCTGGGAGGACTTGAAACCTTTTGGAAATGAGTTCTTTGCTGGGTATCGCTCTTCCTCCCATTCAGATCAATTCAGTCAAGCTGTCTTGCTGTGAGAAAGATGAGTCTGAAATTCCAAAAGGGATGGAGAAAGAACTAATGGGTAAACTGATGCAAATCACAAAGCAGATCAATGTGGCCCTGATTCACCATAAATGTCAAGGTAAAATTAAGAGTTTTTCAAAAGGAAGAAAGCTTCTTAGCCATGAACCATGAATTTGCTGTAGCACTTTTGACACTTGTTGAAATTTATAGTCAGCAAGGTGATTCAGCCAGTGCTCCATCTTGCTTTTAAATACTGCCTTGCTCCAGAAGCTATACTTCATTTCCTGTTATCAATGGCTAGGTCTGAGATGCGAGTATTTAAGAGCCAGGGTTTTAGATCTTGACATCTCAGACAATGGAATAATTGCACCATTGGAATAGATATAGGAACCGGTGATACTTAGTGCAGTGTTGTACCAAGCTTTAGTGTGCAGAAAGCTCAACAGTGATGTAACAAAGCAAGGAATATAGTTTGTGTGTAAACTTTATTTTTAGTAAAATTCCTTGTCATCTTGAGTCTCCAGGACATTCTACATAATTATGGTTAAAATGCTGTTTTTCCAGAGGTAGTCAGTGACATGGGGGTGTTATACGTGCAGCCGACAAGCCAGATACATGTCCGGGGGGGAGGAGGGCGACACCCCTGGCTGGGTCAGGTCAGGGAACTGAACAAATGTTCCCGCAGATTGATCCAGTTTGGGAAGGGAGGGCTGGAGGAGGCATGAGGTCAGTGGATCCTGACCACACGCTGCAGCCAGCACACCGCCCCCACCATGCTGGGGCCATGATGGCAAACACACTCACACCCTGTGGTCTGCCTGGCCAGCCCAGCCACATACCCGGTCGGGGGCTGTAGCAGGCCCACATCTGGCAGCTCAAACAGACTCGTGGCTACGGCTCTCACCCAGGGAGACCATAGTGTGCCATAGCAGCAGAGTCACTGCTATTAACTCCCATGGTCGAATCCAAATAACAACCGGCATATTTAGCACCATCTTTGAGATCAGTAGTGGCTTATTGGAGCTAATGGGATTCAAACCACTACAAAATCCTGCCCCTATGGATAAGGTGCTGGCCATAACAGCTGCTAGCAAGTTCCTTTCTGTGTCTGTTCACAGCTCCCAAGCACAGTCTGCTGTGCTGTTGGTAGAGTACAGAGAGCTCTGATCAGTCTTTTGCTCTTCTCTGTGCACTCCCCACATCACTGTTTTTGGGGAGCTGTGAGCAGGTGCAAAATGGAGCTTGCTCACAGCTGACCTAAGCAGACCAGGGAAATCTTGGATCCTGACTTGGGCATTGGAGTTCTCTTATGCCTGATCCCAAGACAGAGGATGCAGGTCTGGTTTCTTTTTTTTTAAGGAGGAAAGGGGAGGATTTGGGGGGGAGCTTGTTTTGAAAATCAGTATTGGTTAGGGATGGGCGAACAGAACGGAGTTCGGAAATTCGGTTCGGTTCAGTTCGGTTTGAAATTCGAGTTCGGAAATTCGGTTCGGTTCGGTTTGAAATTCGAGTTCAGTTTGGAAGTTCAGTTCGGTCAACCTAACAGACCGAGTTCAGTCGAATTCCGAACTTCCGAACCAAGTTCGGCCATTCAAAACCAGGTTTTTTGGTGTGTGTTGCCACTAGGGATGGGCGAACAGAACAGAGTTTGGAAATTCGGTTCGGTTTGGTTCAGTTTGAAATTTGAGTTCGGTTCAGAAGTTTGATTCAGTCGACCGAACAGACTGAGTTCGGTCCGAACTCCGAACTTCCGAAACGTGTTCGCCCATCCCTAGTATTGGTTTAATATCAACCCAAATGATCTTCAAGTCTGATTTAAATCATATTAATTGGAATCAGGATCATATTCCAACCAATATGATTTAAAACCACATGTCTTCCCCCAGCTCTGTCTCCCCTGGACCTCTGCCCAACCTGGGTCCTGGGACCCAGAGGAGGCAGAGCTGGGGGTAGAGGGGCTGGGCAGGGATAGGGAGGGGGTTAGTTTGCATTTACCTTTTCTTCCTAGGCTCCAATGACCTGTATAACACCCAGCATGGATTTCTCAGGGCCATGGCAGGAAGAAACTACCCCCCCCCCCCCCGCAAAAGCAATGCACATGCGCAAAATGACCACCATGACTGTTCTGCACATGTACCCCACTTCCCCCGATCAGCTGTTTTGTGGGCAGGGAGTGCGTGTGGACTCCTCTGGGTCCCCATCAGCTGTCTAATGTGGCCAGCACCTCGGTCTGACCTATGGTGTGGAGGGGCTAGTGAAGGCTTCAGGAGGGGTGGGGTTTTTTGTTTGGACTGCCCTTCATGCCGGCCAAAAGTATGACAGATGCATTTTTTGTGAATGGAAGTCATACTTCACCAGTCTCTTAGAATTCTTTGAGGGTAAAAACTGTGTTTAAAAGGACTGAGTAGAACTGGAAAAGGTCATGCAATGAAGGGCAGTGAAGTTGATCAAATGTATGGCAGATCAGGCCTGCCCTGTCTCATTTGACTTTATCCTATGTCTCTGATCATGTTCAACTCAAACTCAGAGACAGACTCAGACTGGGGACTTATTTATAGTTGAAATTAACCTCCTTTCAACTACTATTGGAAATAGAGTACAATTTGATTATAGGAAAGGCACACAATTTACACCAAATTGACTCAACCTGAATTTCCAGCAAGGCTGAACTTGATTTTGACAAATCCCATCTTCCTTTGTCTAATCTTAACGGTTACACTAATGCAGTTATAGGCCCATTGACCTCAATGGGATTCTCAAAAATAAATGGTTTGAGGATTGTGGCCTGTTATTCATTAAGTGTATAAATGCTAGGGGTGGTCCTTCAGATGAAAATTAATTTTGTTGAGTTTTTTTTATTTATATAACAATTTTATCCCACCCGTCCTGCCCACAGGGCCGCCCAGGGCGGCGAACACAAGATAAAAGAATAAAACAAGAAAACAATTTTTAAAGTTAAAAATGTCTAATATGCAGGTAAAAACAACCCCCCCCACCCTACTCCCCCCTCCTCACTGAAAGCCTGGCGGAACAGTAAGGTCTTACATAAACGTCGAAATGACAGGAGAGTGGGGGGCCAACCTAGTCTCCTCTGGGAGCGAATTCCACAGCACAGGGGCAGCCACCAAAAAAGATCTAACATCGGTGGCTACCCACCTTGCCCGGGGGAACCTCCAAAAAGACTCTCCCGGATGATCTCAAATGGCGCACAGGCACATGGGGAGTGAGGCAGTCCCACAGATAAGTGGGGCCCAGGCTGTGAAGGGCTTTAAAGGTTAAAACCAGCACCTTGAACTTAGCCTGGTGCTTTATAGGCAGCCAGTGCAGAGCCCCGGAGCACAGGTGTCATGTGCTCCCTGTGGCCCACCCCTGTAAGGAGATGGGCCACGGCATTCTGCACCAGCTGCAGCCTCCAGACCAACTTCTCGGGCAGACCCACGTAGAGTGCGTTGCAGTAATCCAGCCTCAAGGTGATGAAGGCATGGATGACAGTGGCGAAGTCAGAGTCTGAGAGATACGGCCGAAGTCACCGAACAAGATGTAACTGCCGGAATGCAGTGCCCGCCACAGTCACAACCTGAGAGTCCAAGCTGAGCCATGAATCGAGGAGCACACACAGACTCCGCACTTGAGAGACCATGGGAGGGTGAACCCCCCCAACAAGAGGAGATGCAACCACCCCCAGGCCTCCCAAAGCCCTCGCCCACCAACATTATTATTAATTATTATTATTATTATTATTATTAGCATTTATATATAGTGCAAGAAATGTACCTGGTACTTTACAGAGAATAAAATAGACATGGTCCCTGCCCAAGGGTTTACAATCTAAAGACAAGGGGAGGGGAGACTGGGAAGGGGGAACAGAGGGAGAGACAAGGGATGCAACATTCACAAGGATGCAAGAACTCATGTGCATGTTCTTGGTTTGGTTACAGTAAATGGGAGTTTGTAGATAACAGGTAGGGGATAATCCTGGGTGGAGATTAGCAGGAGTTAGGAAAGGCGGAGTGGAAGAGGTGAGGTTTGAGGCGGGACTTGAAAGTGTGGAGGGTGGGGGCAAGGCAGACGAGGGCAGGGAGGGATTTCCAGGCATGCAGGGCAGTGAGGGAAAAGGGGCAAAGGCGGTTGGAGGAGCAGCAGAGGCATGGGAGGGCGAGGGAGGGAATGGGAGAGGAGCGAAGTGCTTGAACAGGGGTTCGGAGGGAGATCAGAGCAGAGAGATAGGGGGAGCAAGGTTATGAAGGGCTTTGTAGGTGAAGACAAGGAGCTTGTGCAGAATACGCTCAGGAAGGGGAAGCCAGTGGAGGGAGGAGAGGAGAGGCCACACATGGTCAAAGCGATGGGCTAGGTGGATGATCCTGGCAGCGGAGTTTTGAACAGAGATGAGGGAAGCAAGGTAAGAGTGAGGAAGGCCAGCGAGGAGGAGGTTACAATAGTTGAGGTGTGAGATGACTAGGGCATGAATGAGAGTTTTGGCAGAGGAGATAGACAGCAATGTTGTGGAGGGAGAAGCGGCAGGATTTGGCCACGGAGTCAATGTAGGGTTTGAAGGTAAGGTGCAAGTCAAAGATGAAGCCTAAGCTACAGGCTTATGGGACAGGGAGGATGGAGACCCCGTCAATGGCAATTGACAAGGAAGAGAGAGAGGAAGGACTGGAAGGGAAGATAAGGAGTTCAGTTTTCGCCATGTTCAGTTTGAGCTGGCGTTGAGACATCCAGGCAGAGATATCAGAAAGACAGTTGGTGAGACGAGCTAGGATGTAGGGGGAGAGGGAAGGAGTGGAGAGATAGAGTTGAGTGTCATCAGAGTATAGGTGGTATTGGAAACCATGGGAAGCAATGAGTTTGCCTAGGAACTGGGTGTAGACAGAAAAGAGGAGAGGGCCGAGGACAGAGCCTTGGGGAACCCTGACCAAGAGGGGCAGGGAGGAGGAGGTGAAGGAGTTAGGAAGAAAAACATTAAAGGAGCAGTCAGAAAGGTAGGAGGAGAACCAGTCGAGGTCAGAGTCCCGGAATCCCAGAGTGTGAAGCGATTCAGGCAGGAGCGAGTGGTCAACAGTGTCGAAGGCAGCAGAGATATCAAGGAGGCAGAGAATAGAGTAGAGGTGGTTGGATTTAGCCACAAGAAGATCGTTGGTGATCTTAGCAAGAGTGGTTTCAGTGGAGTGAATGGGGCAGAAGCCAGATTGGAGGGGGTCAAGGAAGGAGTTGGCAGAGAGGAGGTCGAGGCAACGGGGGTAGACAACCCGTTCAAGGAGTTTGGAAGCCAAAGGGAGGAGGGAGACAGGACGGTAATTAGAAGGTTCAGAGGGATCCAGAGTGGACTTTTTGAGGATGGGGGAGACAGTGGCGTTTTTAAAGGCAGAGGGGAAGGAGCCAGTAGAGAGGGAGAGGTTGATGATATGCAGGAGGGGAGGGGCGATGGTGGAAGCAATGGAGGTCAGGAGGTGGGANAGACAGTGGCGTTTTTAAAGGCAGAGGGGAAGGAGCCAGTAGAGAGGGAGAGGTTGATGATATGCAGGAGGGGAGGGGCGATGGTGGAAGCAATGGAGGTCAGGAGGTGGGAAGGAATGGGGTCCAGGGGGCACATGGACCTCAGTCTTGTCAGGATTCAATTGCAGATGGCTCGACCTCATCCAAGCGGACAGACACTGGGAAAATAAGGAGACTGCATGGCCTGGATCAATGGAAAAAAAGAGGTAGAGCTGAGTGCCATCAGCATACTGATGACACTGCATGCCCTGAAACCCTCTCACGATCTCCCCTAGCGGCTGCATATAGATGTTAAACAAGAGGGGGGACAAAATGGCAACCTGCAGGACTCTACAAGTAAAATGTACACTCCCCCAAGACCACCCGATGAGTTCTCCTGGCCAGGAAAGAACAAAACCAGTCCAAGACCATTCGGTCGATCCTGGCAGAGTTCCCCAGGTGAGTCACCAACACCTCATGGTCGACTGTGTCAAATGCAGCTGAAAGGTCTAGCAGGACCAGTAAGGTCTGATGACCCTGGTCCAATGCCAGATGGAGATCGTCAACCAAGGCCACCAATGCAGTCACCGTACCATACCCAGGCTGAAAACCAGACTGAAAAGGGTCAAGGAAACCGGTGCGGTCCAGATGTTCCTGGAGCTGCTGTGCACAGCCCGTTCAATAGGTTTCCCTAAAAAGGGGAGGTTAGAGACTGGCCGATAACTGACAGGAGCATCAGTGTCAAGAGATGGTTTCTTGAGCAGGGACCTAACCACAGTCTCTTTCAGGCAATCAGGCACCCTGCCCTCCTGAAGGGAGGCACTAACCACCCCAGCCAGCAACGACCGTAACATCTCCTGGCTGACTTTCACCAACCAGGACGGGCATGGATCTCGTTCACACGTAGTGGCATGAACAGATCCCAACAAGGACTCCACATCGGCAGGCGACACCATCTGAAATCGATCCCATAAAACAGGACAGGACGGGACATCCATAGCCCAAAGATGATCCTCTGCAATAACTGTGGTACCGAAATCGTGGCGGATGCGAGCGATCTTATCTACAAAGTACTCAATAAACCAGTCACAGCGGTCAATGGATTGCTCCAGGTCCAGGTGGAGGCAGGCAGGACTGACCAAGCCTTTCACCACCCGGAAAAGCTTGACTGGACATGACTTTGCAGATGAAATGAAGGCAGCAAAGAACTGCTTCTTTGCTGCCTGCACTGCCACAGCATAGCCTTTAAACTACTGTTATTCATTTATTTATTTTATTTATTTATTTGCACTTCTTAGCCACCCCCTCATGCCCATGGCATCTCGGGGCGGTTTACAACATATAAAATAACAATGAATACAATAACAATAACCATAAAACACACAATTTAAAACATCTAAAAATCCACCTAAAAACAACCACGACCCCCAAACCTTTTATCCCATCCCCCCTTTCCCTCCTCCAAAGGCCTGGGAGAACAGCCAGGTTTTACAAGCCTGGCAGAAGGCCAACAGACTCGGGGCCAGATGGGCTTCCTCCAGGAGGGAATTCCATAGTCGTGGCCCAGCCACCAAGAATGCCCTCTCCATTGTGGCCCTTGCTTTACCCAGGGGACCTCCAGGAAGGTGCCCCCAGTGGACCGAAGGGGATGCTCTGGGACACGGAGGGTGAGGCGGTCCCTGAGGTATGAGGGGCCAAGACCGTGTAGGGCTTTATAGGCCAAGACCAACACCTTGAATCTGGCTCGGTACACTATAGGCAGCCAGTGCAGCACACGGAGTATGGGGGTGATGTGTTCCCATCGGCCCGTCCCTGTCAGGAGACGAGCCACCGCGTTCTGCACCAGCTGCAGCCTCTGAACCACCATCAAGGGAAGCCCCACATAGAGTGTGTTGCAGTAGTCTAGCCTCGAGGTAATGAAGGTATAGATGAGGGTGGCCAGGTTGGGTCTGGAAATATATGGATGCAGCCTCCACACCAGATACAGCTGGTGGAAGACAGCCTTGGCCAGTACCTCCACCTGTTGATCTAGGTGGAGATCTGGGTTCAACAATACCCCGAGAATCTGAACCTGCTAGACTATGGGAGGGCGGACCCCCTCTACGAGGGAAGCTGACACCTCCCTCATCCTACTCACCACCATCACCTCCATCTTATCAGGATTGAGCTTCAGTCTGCTCTGCAGTAACCAATCCACCACAGTCTCCAAACATTGGGACAGCACTGAGATGGCAGAACCTGGGTTGGTTGAAAAGGAGAGGTAAATCTGGGTGTCATCAGCATATTGGTGGCAACGCACACCAAACCCTCTCACGATCTCCCCCAAGGGCTGCATATATACATTAAACAATAGTGGAGACAAGATGGAACCTTGCAGAATGCCACAATCTAGGGCCCAGGGACTAGAAGACTCAGTCCCGAGGGCAACCTGTTGGCTTCTCCTCGAGAGGAATGACTGGAACCATCCAAGGACAGTCCCGTACAAACCCCCCCAGGGTTCACAACCATCTCAGCAGCAGCCCATGGTCCACTGTATCAAAGGTGGCTGAGAGATCTAGCAGGACCAGAAGTGTTGAATGTCCTGCATCCATCTCCCGGCGGAGATCGTCCACCAACACTGTCTCTGTGCCATAGCCAGGGCAGAAACCCAATTGAAATGGGTCAAAGAAACCAATGCTGTCAAGGTGAACCTGGAGCTGCAGTGCCACTTCCCATTCAATAACCTTCCCTAAAAAGGGAAGGTTAGAGACAGGTCGGTAACTGGTGAGTGCATCCATATCCAAAAATGGCTACTTCAGCAGGGGGTGCACCACGGCCTCCTTGAGACCGGGGGGCGAACTCCCCTGCTGAAGGGACGCAATGATTACCCTCACCAGCACTGTCCCCAATATCTCCCTGGAGGCTTTCACCAAGCAGGATGGGCATTAATCTAGTTCACAGCTGGTGGCTCTAACAGACCCCAGGACATCCACAGCACTGGCTGGCGTCACTTCCCAAGAAACTCATCCCAAGAAGATGGACCAGACGGGGCCTCCATTTCCTCACTCTCCACCTCCACTGCTCCTAATCCAGTGTCGAAGTTGCTCTGGATCCAAGAGATGTTGTCTGCAAAATAGATGGCAAACTCCTCACAGTGGGCTTGGGACAAGTCCCCATCCAGGCGGAGGGAGGCCAGACTGACGAGCCCCCGCACCACCTGGAACAGCTCTGCTGGACGCGATTTTGCAGACGCTATGAGGGTGATAAAGAACTCTTTCTTTGCCATCCTCACAGCCTCAACATAGGACCTCAATGGGCCCTACAGAGAAGTCGGTTGGATTCAGCGCGAGTCCGATGCCAGCATCACTCTAGTCGCCTACCTGCCTGCTTCATACACCACAGCCCCTCAGTAAGCCAAGGGCCCCTGCAGTGATGAGACAGAGGTAGGAGACGTCTCGGAACCAGACTGTCAATGGCCTCCCCGAGCAAGATGTTCCAAGCATGGACGAATTCATCAACAGAGCGGCCATCAGGATCTAAGGTTAAATCCCCCAGGGCCTCCTGGAACCATTGAGATTCCATCAGCCTCCAGGGTGGACCATCCTAACTGGTCCATTCCCCTTCTGGGGTTGGTGTGCTAAGAGACTGGCCTGTAGGAGGTAATGATCCATCCATTACAAGGACGTGACCCTCACATCCCCCACTATCGGATCACCCGCCTCAAGGCCAGAACAGAACACCAGGTCAAGGATGTGCCCCCCCCCACATGGGTTGGGTAGTTAACAACTTGGGACAAGTCCAAGGTTGCCATGGCAGCCATGAATTCTCACTCCGCTCCCACAAGGCCGATATCAGCATGTGTGTTGAAGTTCCCCAGGACCAAGGTCCTGGACGTAGGCATGGGCAAACAGATCGCGGTTCGTGTTCGGCCGTTCGGTTCAGCCGCGTTCGGTTTGTGTGTTCGTGTTCGGTCGTTCGGTCGTATCACGCGTTCGTGTTCGCCCGTTCGGTTCAGTAGCGTTCGTGTTCGGTCGTTCGTGTTCGGTTGTTCGGGCAGGTCGTGCATTCGTGGTCGGGCGTTCGGTTCGTTCGCGATCGGGTTGTGCGTTCGTGTTCGGACGTTCGGTTCGTTCACCATCGGGTTGTGCATTCGTGTTCGGTCGTTCGGTGTTCGGGTGGTTCGCGCGTTCGCGTTCGCGTTCGGCCTTCGGCCAG
>QEPC01000452.1:96261-115122 GCA_003113815.1 Sphenodon punctatus | reverse complement strand
CTAATCTAGGGGTCCGGAGGATCTCGTCTGACACCAGATCAGCAAGAGCATGTAGGGATGCCACTGGGCAGTTGGGTGCCTGGTACACCAGCAGCACCCCTAATCTGCCCTCGGCCAAATCCAACACAAGATGGAGACACTCAACACCTGTTGGAGCCTGCACCGGATACCTCCTAAAAGACAATGCATCCTTGACAACAGTGGCTACGCCCTCCCCCCCATCCCTCCAGCTGAGGCTAATGCTGCACAGAGAACCCAGCTGGAACAAGTTTGGCGAGAATAGGGCCCAATTCATTGTCCAGCGAGGTGTCTGTAATACACATGAGGTCAGCGTCCCACTCCGGGATTAACTCCGGGAATGGTAGATGACTTATTGACAACTGACCTCACGTTCAGCAGCACCAAACCAAGGCCTAGGGCCTCCTGAGCCTCGACCTGCAACCTACCCGAATGGGGGGTTGAGAGGGGAACAGGCATAAGGCACCGCTTCCTCCTCACTGATGGAACACACCTCCCTTTGAACCATATCTCCCCCAACCTGTAACAACCCTGATGGCTGTGGAAGCTGATAATTGACAGGAGCATCAGCATCAAGAGATGGTTTCTTGAGCAGGGGCCTAACCACAGCCTCTTTCAGACAATTAGGCACCCTGCCCTCCCGAAGGGAGGCACTAACCAGTGCCACCCCAGCCAGCAATGGACGTAACGTCTCCTGGCTGGCTTTCACCAATCAGGACGGGCATGGATCTTGTTCACACGTAGTGACACAAATAGATCCCAGCAAGGACTCCACGTCGGCAGGCAACACCATCTGAAACCAATCCCACAAAATTATGTTTCCCCATAATTATTGCTTTAAATAATAGATCCATATTTAAATCAAGTAAAAGCAAAAACAAAGATTTTTTAAATTAAAAATTACTGCACGTGTGCAGAATGGCTACCAGACCGTTCTGTACATGCACGCCCTTTTCTAAAATGGTGGCAGCAGTGTCACCACCATTTTGAAAAATGACATCCGATCTGCACATGTACAAAGTGGGCACTACAGATGTGCAGACTAACTGCCCTTTTCAATGGTCTGGCAGCCATTTTACACATACGCAGTAATATTTTTATATTATTATTATTATTATTATAGAACTGAACTGAAACAGGCCTGTTGTTGCACTGTTTCAGTTTGGTTCAGATTAATATGCAACAACCCATTCCGGGCAGTTAGGATTAACCTGAGTCTGAACTTCCAAGCGCTAATAATTGCGATGTCTGCTTGTCCAGATAAACAAGCCTCTGCATGTGATTACTGAATACTACCCACACTCAACTATCTGGCCAAATCATTGGAGAACATGTAAGATTAAGGCCGCTTGCAGACGAGCGCAGAGGAACGTCCGGGAGCAGAAATCCCGGAAGGAGCAATCCTGGGTTGCTCCGCTCGTGTGCAGGCGGTGGGGGGCGGGGAGGGCTAGCCCATTTCTAGCGTGATTTCCATTACGCAATGCAAGGCTGGATTTTTGAGCCCTGCACTGCACGATGGAAATCACGCTAGAAACGGGATAACCACCCCACCCCCACCCACGAGTGGAGCGTCCCGGGATCTCTGCTTCCAGGATCTCCGCTCCCAGAAGTTCCCCCACCCACTGAGCTCATCTGCGAGCGGGCTCAGTCATTGTAATCTACCCACCCATCCACAGTACTCAGATGCTATTATGCCATTATGCCTTTGGGATTAGAAAGCTAAATTTCACTAACGAATTTTAAGCCTCAGAAGTGGAGAGGAACACTAATGGTAATTGAATTCTTAGTAAGAACTGTTTGTTTAATTTCTATTCATGTTAACAATTGAGGATTGTAAGTGATTAATGTACCACAAGCAACATTCAGCTGCCGGTGGGTAAGTGCATTTTGATTTCTTCCAATGAAGGATAATGTTGTGTATGTGACAGCATTAAGCAGCTCCTTATCCATTAATACTTACTACAATGTGTATGAATTGAACTCATAACTCCTAGTCTCCTTGACTTTATATCCCCTTTTTTAAAACAAATCTTTCCTCTTTAGATTTGGTTGCTTTGCTACATCAGTATCCCTGAAGCAATAGTTAAAACATGCTGTAATCTAGGGAGATTATATGTAGTAATTGTAAATAACTGTCATTGCAATCACATTTTAAGATGCCCAACATCTGTTGCTTGATGACAAACTTGACTGAATAGATAGTGATCTAGTACAAATTACTGATGCTTATTATTTATATTATAGTCCATTGTACTCATGCTTCTTTGAGTCCAAAGGGATGTTCATCACTGAGTTTTGCGATTGACTTCCATGTATTGAGGAGTGAGTTCTCAGTGTCATTTTCTCTATCTATAGACTTATTCCAATAATGGAATGACACTCTGTAAAATCAATACATATTCTAAAAATGTGTTTATTGCCTATGATTTCTATATTTAAGAAGTAATATCTAACTAGTATGCACATACCGGTCAATTTTTATATTTTTCAATGAGTCCTTCACACAGATTTTGCTTTAACAATGCCAGGCACAGTATAGCTCCTAATGCTGGTTTACTTCTCATGGCAGGGCAATAAGAAAAAATTATGTTTGAGCAAAAGTAATACTGGAAAAGACAACTAGGCCACATAATCCCAAAACTTTTATAAACTAATCAAAATCCCAGTTTCCATTATTAATTATTAATTATTAATTATTATTATTATTATTATTATTATTATTTATTTATGTATTTATTTATTTAGCACCAGTAGTGTACCTGGCAATGTAAAATCAGTAATTATAGACAGGTCCCTACTTGTATCTAATATTTCAATATCCCCTTTCTGAAATTTAATGCATAATGGGTATCCTTAGATTACATGCATATATAGCCTATCCATATTTCCATTGTTTATCTGTTTGGCTGTTTTTAGACAGACACTGCGGGGGGTTGGGGGGGGGTCCATGTGCACTCAGTGGAGTGCACATACACTTCGGTTGGTATGGGGAGGCTTTACAGCAGCGAATGGGTGTGCACTCAGTGTGTGCCAGCATCCACCCACTGGCCACCCGCCCGGCCCGCACGGAGCAACCCAGGTTTTTCCCAGTTGTTCCATGCAGAGAGATAGGTGGAGATGGGTGGAGGTGTGTGGGTAACAGAAGTGCGTGTTCACCCACTGCCACTTTTAAGCAGCCAATACCGCACATGTCCACTGGGTGAACTTGTGTGGTACTGTCTCATCTAAAAACGGCCTATATTTCTTGCTGTTTAGCCATGAACTCACTGGGGAGCCTTGGGCAAGTAACTTTCCCAACCTCAGTTCCCCATCTGTAAACCTGGAACAACAACGAATGACCTATCTTACAGGGCTTTTATGAAGGTGATCTAGTTAACCTTTGTACAGCATTTTAAACATGGAAAGTGCTATATAAATGATTAATAATATTTACATGTTCTAGTTCTACCTATATTCCATATTCAGACCATAGTCCACCACACCATCCAAATACATTCTCAACCTTAAGTATGTCAGAATTATTGGGTACATACACAGACAAATGAAAAGAGTCAACCTAGGGTGTTAATATATGTGCAACCTGCACGCCAGCTACATGTCCTGGGGGCAGGGGCAGGTTAGGTCAGGTTGGGGAACTGAACAAACGTCCCCGCAGATTGACCCGACTGGGGAGGAGGGGTCAGGAGAGACATGAGACTGATTGGCCCCATCCCCATGCTGCAGCTGGTGCCCCGCCCCCTGCCATGATAGGAATCTTTGACTGCCAATAACAGGTCAACATGGAACTTGGTCATGGCAGCCCCCATGCCCTGACTGGAATGGTAGTGCAAACAAACACACCAGCCCACTATGTCCAGCTATGGCCCACCTGGGCATCCCTTCGGCCTGGACTGCGGGCCCAGTTCCTTCCAGATCCACAATTCTTGGACAGCCACCTACTCAGTCAGGGACTGTAGCGGGCTCACGTCTGACATTCTTAGTGCTAACAGACATGCAGCTAAGGCTCTCACCCAGATGGAAAGAGTCATGTATATTAACATTCATAGTTTTTGTGAAGAGTGGTCTTGCTTCAACAGTCTCTTAGAATTTTTTGAGAGTGAAAATTGTGTCCAAAAGGACACAGTAGAACTAAAATAGGTCATGTATTGAAGGGCAATGAAGAAGATAAAATGTACAGAATTGTTTGCATAAAAGGAGAGGTTCATTGGTCAGGGTTTTTTAGCTTAGAGTAAATTACAAGAGGGGAGATGGGATAGAGTTTGACAAAATCATGAGTGATGTGGAACAAGTCAATAGAGAGCTATTACTTACTCTTTCTCAAAACACTAGAATTAGGGACACCCAATGAAATTAACTAAAGGCACATTTTTTCACTCAACACATAATTAACTTGTGGAACTCATTATTATGAAATGTTGTAAAGGCCAATAGCATGACTAGGTTCAAGGACTGGATAAGTTCTTAGACGCTAGGTTCATAAATAGCTATTAGGTTTGTCAGGGGATGAAACCTCTGATTACCAAGGGCTGGTAATAAACAGCAGGAAATAGATCGCTTCATTATGACTTGTTGTACACTTCTCTAAAGCAACCAAACAGACTAAATGGACCATTGATCTGACCCAATGTGGCACTTATTTTGTTCTCATGATGAAGCCTCTGACTGCCAGAAGCTGGGAGTAAATGAGTCTCTCCATTTATTCTCTGTTTTTACACACTGAAGTATGCTGTGCTGGTCACTGACAGAGTCATAGAACTAGAAGGACCTTTGGTCTGATCTAGTATGGCAGTTCTAATAATGATCATGTGAGAGCAATGGGAGCACCTAAGTGCTTAAAGCACATCCTTCAATATTTGACATAGAGAAAAAGATACACTTCTTGCCAGCCCTAGTTTGCATAAATTTGCACATGTTTATGAAAAATGTTAATAGCCCACTGACTAACTTTGGAGCTGAGCTGGGGGAAACTGATGGTTTGGTGAGAGGCTCTATGTATACATATGTTTGTACATGCAGGATTGATGGTTCAAGTTAAAACTCAGCCTGTCAAAATTCTCAAAAGGGTGCACTGACTTTGGATCTAAAGTTTTTTGTTTTAAAGACATTTGAAGGATCACAAGTGGAAACAGTGACAGTCCCTTTCAGAATATTGAAAAACTATCTTTCACAAACACACTCACATCCCTCCTACCTTTTTTTAGTTTTCATCTTGATCCCAGGGATGCAGCTTCCGCCTGTCTGGGTGTTACATTTCTCTGTTCTTTGATAACAGTGTTTGTCCTGAGCTCGTTACAGTGAAAAAAGGTATCCCAGCAATGAATAGCCATCACAACAGCCAGGGCAGGGAGTTAGCCAGCTCCTTCTCTAGCTGGATTAATGTGGTGTTAATGACCCCCTTTGTCTGCTGAAATGGAACAATTCTTACACTGCTGGGAAGGTGGTACAAGATAACAAAACCCGTTACTGTACCACCAGACAGTAGTGGTGGGACCCCGGGCCCATTACCGGCTACCGGATTTTACCGGTTACCGGTTTCACGAAAACCTATCCGATAATGCCGGTACGCCCGATACCGGCATTATCGGATACCGGATTCTACCGGTTCCCCACCCCTACCAGACAGGTATGGTTGAAGGGTATGTTAAAGTTAAACACGTCTTTAAGACATGCAAAAGCTCACAGTGCTTAACTTTATGTACTATGAGCTCTCCCATTGACTTCAGTGGAACAACTTACAGTTCACAAAGTTAAGCTTTGATCCCAAACACACTTGCATGCCTCACTGGGAAATTGGGAAAGGGGGATACATGCCTCTGCTAAGCCATGTCCCCTCTTTCGGGTATTTACAGGGTTGCAGATATTTTTTATTTATTTATTTTACATTTTTATCTCACCCTTCTCCAAAGATTCAGGGTGGCTTACAATATCAAAAATATAAAATATAATAAAATACATTAAAATACATTAAAATCCTAACATTATCCCAACCACCCACCGCACACTTTTGTTCTCATGATGAACATTTGTAATAGCCCACTGACTAACTTTATCCCCACCTGCCACCCATCAACCCTCCTCCCTAAACCTCTACCCAATCCCACCCAACCCTATTCCTGCCTGCCAAATGCCTAGCCAAACAGAAAGGTCTTACATCTCTTCTGAAAGACAAATAGGCTCAAATGGAGGTGGACCTCCAAGGGTAGTTGAGTAATTGAAGAATGCCTCCCTGTATGCCCTCATTGTAGCAATGTCATGGGCAGTTGGTACTCACAGGAGGGTGCCCTCAGCTGACCTCAGAGGCCACACCAGGACATAGGGGAAGAGGCAGTCTTTAAGATACCTGGGGCCCAACCTGTTTAGGGCTTTATTAGTTAAAACCAGCACCTTGAATTATGCCCAGAAAGCTATCAGCAGCCAGTGCAGACTCTGGAGCATGGGTGTAATGTGCTCCCAGTAACCCGTCACCAACAGAATGTAGACCACCACATTCTCAACTAACTGCAGCTTCCGAACAGTCTTCAAGGGCAGTCCCACGTAGAGTGCATTTCAGTAGTCTAGCCTCGAGGTTATGAAGGCATGGATGATGGTGGCCAGATCCAAATCTGATAGAAAAGGTCAAGCCTTCTCACCAGATGAAGTTGATAAAAAGCGCTCCTGGCTACCACCACAACCTGACAATCCAGGTGCATCAGTGAATCCAAGATCACCCCAAGGCTATTAACCTGAGTGACCAAGGGTGGCTGGGCCCCATCAACCACAGGGGTTCCCACATATCCCAGGTCACATGACCAGCCAACCATCATCACCTAGGTCTTGTCGGGATTCAGCTTCAATTGGCTTAACCACATCCAGTCTCCAGTGGTAGCCAGGAACTGGGTAAGCACCGAGACTTCAGGACCTGGGTCAGATGAAAAGGAGAGATAGGGCTGGGTGTCAACTGCATATTGATGGCACCTCATTCCAAATCTCCATACGATCTCACCCGGGGATCTCAGAGACGCATTGAACAGGAATGGGGACAAGATGGAACCCTGCAGGACCCCACAAGGGATCTCACCAGGGGACGATGAGCCACTGCCAGGTCCCACAGCCATGTCAACAACACCCCATGATCATCAGTTTCAAAGGCCACCACAAAATCTAACAAAATCAGCAGGGTACAATTGCCCCTGTTGGTTTCCAGGTGAAGATCATCAACCAAGGCCACAAGGGCAGTGTCAGTGCCATGCCCAGCAGTATGTCTCATGTATGGCATGTCTCAATGCTGTACTGAAAGTGGCTTCCGTTCCAAAGGGCAACACGTAAGGGTGCTGTTCATTTTGCAGCCATTTGGCAGCATTTGCGGTGTGGGAACAGTCATTATATGTTTTCTAGCAGTAACTCTCAGTACGGACTTCCTTTAGAATCCTCCTTCCCTTCTGTTAACAGAGACATACATCTTGTGAATGCTTTGGGAGTTGGGAAGAAAATGAGGGAGCTTGGGGAGTTCGGTGTGTGGTGTTAAGAGAGTGATGGAGTTTACACCATGACCCTGCCCCTGTGAAAGAGGGGATACTTATTCTTTAAATTTATTGGATGAAATCTGTCTCTTGTTTTGCTCAATATGTACACTAAGCCAGTAGCTCTTAGGGATAGTCTATTTGTTTTCATTGTTTTAATTACTAAAATGAATGGAGTCCCATTCATTTTACTTACTAAAGACCCCAAAACTAAAGAATAAGCAAACAACATTAGTTTGCTTTCAATAATTTTCGTTTAAAAAATTTAAAGATTTGATTATTTTAATCACAGTCACGGAAAACAAGCTCTGTGATCGGTGACTGGTTGGCTGTTGGTGATGTCACAGTCATGGTTTACAGTGGCCTGATTGGTGTGTCTTCATACAGTACAGGGTGAAGAAGACAGTCTGATCCAGGGGTGTCTTAGACTAGTACAGAGGGGAAGATGAAAGTAAATGTTATTCAGGGAACAGTCCAGAACTGGCTTCTAGGAGTGACTTAGATTTCATTGTTGCGCTATGAAAATTGTAATATATGTGGTACCAAATTAAAGCTCATGCCTGTAGTTTTGGCCAAAAAATCACAGAATGTCAAAACAGTTGATTACTTTAATCATAATCACGAAAAGAAAGCACCATAGAAGGCAGGCACTCTCTCTTTCCCCGGTTAAAAGAGGGAGCCCTCTGCTGGTGAGTCAGGGTCATGATCCTGTTCATCCTACAGCCCTCAACAACATGCACCTTTGGGGGGCATTTGTCCAGTAGGTGGTACAGATTTCACGATTCAGAATTGTCTTCATGATTTTCTGGTGCAGCATAGCATATATATCCTTTGTTATTCTAAGCAACCTAGTTAACTCAGATCCCTCTGCTCAGAGGGTGGCTTCCATCTCCCTATATTAATCTCCATCTCCCTGTATTAATGAATCTCACCTCAGCAGGAATCAATTATTTCTCTGTAAGGTCCCAACACCTAGTAACAGCCTATGCAAAAATATCCCTCTGGGTGGGGGGAATCTGAGATTGCTATATTCCTAAAGAGAAAGACTAAGAACAGCAAAGATTGACTAGAAAGATTAAACTGAAGTTTATAGTTTTGTTGCTACAGTTATCAATAATGCAAACTCCAGGAGAGAGACATCTGCACACTAAATACACTAGCTTGATTCTTCATTTCACTTGTTTTCTAGTTTCTCCTAATTTATGCTCCTGTCAAGGAGCAGATCACACCTAAAATGTGTAGATTCTGTTTTGAGCAATGTGGTAGAGGATTCCCCAAGGTGCAAAGGAGTGGTAACATGTCTGATTTTTTTCTCTTGTGCCTTGCATGTCACATACTAGCTAGGTGCCTGCTTACTAAACTGAAGTGCTTTAATTACACAAACTATAGGTGTTTTTAAACAAGACAGGGTGTGGGATGTCTCTGATCAGTGGCAGGGGGCGGGGTGCTGTGCATGAGGGAGCACTCCAAACAAGTGTCCCCAAGCACAGCCGTCCCGTCCACACCATCCCCACATGGGGCACTCCAGCTTTTCCTGGAGTGCCTTGTACAGGAAAACTAGGTCGGTGGTGCATGGGTCACAGACTGTGCATCCACCACATGACCGTATTCAAACAAGACATCCCCCACGAGGACAGTGAGTGTCCATACATGGGGGTGTCTTGTTTAAAAACACCCTATAACTGAAACTTTTCATTGCGGAGTTGACCTATCCAGGAAAGTAAAGGTAACAATCTAAGCCAAGTTAGGAGACTTGAAGACTGTTTGAAATCAGTCTGCTTGGGAGAAGACATTGGGTTGGACACTTCTTGATGCTGAAGGAAAAGCCATGACAATTCATAAGGCGTTCTCAGACAAGACACTTCCCACCCACCTCCCATCCACTATGGGTGATTTCAGATGTTACAGGGCCCGTTGGGCCCGTACCAAAATCAACCCATTCGTTCCCCGCCAGGGTCACCCCGTCACGCCATATCAGACGTGCCGGGGAGATCCCGGCAGGGAATCCGGGAGGGGGCAGGGCCGCGCGGCGCAGCGTGTGGCTGCATGGCCCCGCCCCCTCCACACACCCCGCCGCCCGCCCTCCAAGGAGACGGGCGGGCGGCGGGGCCAATGCGGCCGCCGCGGCCGGCCGAATGCGCCNGGGGTCCATTTGACCACGCTTCCCAGGACATTCCCCCGGCTAGCCCGGGAAGCGTGGTTCAAATTAACCCCTTGTGCAGATTGACCGTGGCGAACATCTGGCGGCTGTCAAACAGACGTTCGAGACACATTGACCACAGGTGGGTATTCACCATGGTTCACTGTGATCTCGTAACGTCTGAAAATACCCTCAGTTACAGGGCACCCATAGGGCAACACTGCAGCCCTGCAACATGTATAGTGGGTGGGTAGTGGGTGGAGACCGTCTTGTCTGAAAATGCCTATAGTGTGATGCCACCCCTGCAGTGTTCATAATAGTTTCTCTTTTCCTCCATCTGTCCCTGGCCTGGGACGATCTTTTCTTTGTGTCAGCTACCATTTTTATTTTTATTTTTTAGATTTTGTTTTTGCTCAACCTTAGAGGAAGGACAGGGTAAAATTTTAAACAAATTAATTAATTAAAATAAATAAATATCTATGATATATATCGAAGATATAATCTATTCTAAATAATCTATTCTAAGAAGTCCCAAACGGCTCCCCTTCTGACTTCAATTTTATATACTTCAAAATGGAAACTGTATAATACTTACGGTGTTCTCAAACTGGCAAGACTATACAAAAAAACTGTGTTTTTTGTTTTAGAACTAAGAGTCTATTCAAGCACTAATAAAAGATATACAAAAAAATAAGTCATTTTGCAACATCCCAAATATTTTTTAAAATATTTATTTTTTAAAAATCAGTTTTAAAAGAGCCCAAGAGAAATTCAGTACACTACAAGCTGTGGAAAGAGAAATCTTCAAAAGTATCCCATGAAAGGAAAGGAAAATAGCAAAGGCACATTCAAAGGAATAATGCCAGAAGCAGCTTAATAGAATTCCATATGTACAGAGCGCTGTGTCTGAAATCATCTTTCTGGTCCTCAAAATGCTGCAGCAGTGC
Organism: Sphenodon punctatus; assembly: GCA_003113815.1. NCBI lineage: Eukaryota > Metazoa > Chordata > Lepidosauria > Sphenodontia > Sphenodontidae > Sphenodon > Sphenodon punctatus. Next base: position 104,518 of record QEPC01000452.1, on the reverse strand, counting down.
TACTTAGCCCAAGTGTGTGGGGCTGTGCCTGTGCAGTGCTTTGAGAACTGGAACCCATATCTTTCTTTCCCCATTCGTAGATATAACACCATCTCATAATTAAAGGCTTAAAAGTTCCATCTTTTACTCTAATTGGCCAAAGCTCACAAGCTTTCAGAACTTTAAATAAAGGGAAGAGACGTCTTTGATCACAGAACAATTTTTACTCTAGTTTTTGCAGTTTGGGGCCATTATTATAAAGAAACATCTAAGAATTATTCTACACAAGATAGAGGGGGAAAAGTAAACTTTGTATGGTCTTTTTCCTTTGTAGGGAAAAAACAGCCTTTTAAATTTAGTCAGCTGCTATCTGCTATAGAAAATGGCCTTGTTGTGACAAATCCATTAAATTTTTAGGCAGTTTTTTTTCTTTTTTCTAAAGGAAATCAATTCAATTTATTTTCAACCTTTTCTTACTGGAGTGTAATATGTTCCAATAAATATTCAAGCAAGCCATAAAACATTTAATGGGTACATGACAAAATGTCTAGTGACTATAACACCTGAATTTGGTGTGCTATTAATGCTTGGGTTAAACACGGACTTTTCTCCACTGGGATAACAGATCAAGACAATGCTGAAAACTTACATATATCAAATCTATAATAATAACAATAAGTTTCAGAGCTATCATAAAATAAGTAGACAGCTGAGAAGAAGGATTGTACATTACTCTCATTCTAAGAGACTTGAATTCTAATCTTGACATTGGAAACAAAACAAAAAAGATTTTTTTTCATATTAGAAAAAAAGCACTGCAAGACTGACTGGAAAGACATTTCCATATTTTTCCATAAATTTTCCAATGTGTAATAGATATTATAGCTCAGAACTAAAGGAGAAAGCCCTATACCTGGATCAAGTCTATGGCCCTTTTCACACGAGACACGCCCCCATGCCCACGCAAATCCACTGCATGGGCATGGAGAAGGGCCACCAGTGTGGCCACCAATGCCAGTGGGTGGGGGTGAGTGCACGCTCCCGCGCTCCACCCATCTCTACCCACATCCACCCGTTGCCCATGCACGGAGCAACCAGCGACAATGGGGATTTCTCTGTGCATGGAGATGGGTGTGTCCCCATGCAACAGCTCCCCCCCCACCGCATGCATCGTGGTGTCCACCCATTCTTCCCTCCCCACACCACAGCCTATGTGAAAAGGGCCAATTATATTCATCCCTCATTTTCATGACCACTAAATTCACTCACAAATTGGAAAAGATACACAATGATAAATATAATAACTATTGTTTCAATCCTCAAAGCGTCTAGTTGGCACAAGCCCTGTTGCAGTGAATGGAGCTTGCACAAAGAGACTACTCTGAAGACTGGGCTGCCCATTTTTAAAATCTAGCATTACAGAATATAGAGCTGTGGAAGAGGCTCTGTCGTTAAGGCAGCTTGCACACACTGTTAAAATCACAAAAATTCTACTTATAAAACTGATGATTTACCCTATCACTGTTACGTTACGTTATGTGTTTTTTCTGGGTTTTGTGACCATTTCCTGTTGACAGAGAAAGGTGTGTTAAACGATTATTCATCTGGAGCTGTATAGGTGTCAAAAACATCAATGCCAATGATTTCCTGAGTTTGGATTTTTAAAATCCGTTTTGTAGTTTTTAAGTTATGAATCTGATGTTTTGAATTTATCATGTTATCCAATGGAAAGAGTGAAACTGGGGAAAAATAGACATGTGGGCAGCGTGGTGGCTCCCCAGCCCAGCCTGGGATGGGAAACCATAACTGACATGGGCCAAAGTTGGGCAGGGGCACCAAACACATGTGCCCAGTGCACACGGCCAGAGAACCATCTTGCCACCAGCACTGCCTGGATAGAGCGGGCAGCTAAACAAACATACAGGTGGCCATTTCCACTCACGCCCTGCTTCCAATGTAATGAAGATTTTGTACAGTCTCACATATTGTGCTTGCTTGCAATTTAGGTTGCCTCCACACAAGCGCAGGGGGAACAGGGCCACTTCCATGGGCCACTTCCAGAATCAGCGATCACATTAAGACCTATCCCAGGAAGCCCCGCTCATGTGCAGGGTGAGGTTGCCAGTTTCTAGCGTGATTTTCATCACGCAATGCAGGGCTCAAAATCCAGCCCTGCGTCGTGTGATGAAAATCACGCTAGAAACTGAGGGGAGGGGGAACACTGCACCTGCTCCCCCCCACACACACACTCGTGTGTAAGCGGCCTAAGTTGTAAGTGAGCACAATATGTGAGACTATACAATGTATTTATTGCTTACATGGTGTGGAAACTAAGGTGGGAGCCTTACAATTTCCATGCTTTTTGGCACACTAGTGAATTTGTAATAGCCTTAACTCCTCTCTTAAACTGAAGGGTTTTTTTAACCTGTTTTTGAAAGGGGTATACACTAAATTTCTCCTCGTACAATGCTATCAACCAGGGAAAAATAGAACTGACTTTAGTCTGGCCTGTAAAGTGCCCATGAAGAGCTTAATAAGGTCATATGTTTCCACAGACATGGCAATGTATTGGTCTAAAGGGGAGATTTTTTTTTTCTTTCAAAATATATTTTTTTTAATAGTTTTTTTTTTATAAAAATAAAAAAATATTTCTATTATTTTAAAATTATTTGTTTACCTAATCTAACCTATCTAAACCTATAACCTAATCAACTCATTTATCTGACCTAACCTATCTTAACCTATAATGTAATTAACATAAATAATATTAAATGAATAAAATATAACTATTAAATAGTGGGGGGGAGGGGTTTCAAACGTGTTCATCTTCTTGTGTACTTGTCAGGACTGTGCATGGTGGTAGTGTTTCGGAGGTTGTAGAGGCCATGAATGCCCTGCACCCTGGAAGCCTCCATTGCAGCACAGAATAGCTGCCCATGCTCTACTAGGGAAGTCCGGTAGGCTTTCCCTGGGTGCTTTTACACACACATTTCTCCTGCATGTTTGCTGTTACATCCTGAACTTTCTGTGTGTCTAAATCACTCACCCAGATCTTAAACATCTGGAACTTTGAACTTCTGCATAGAACATCTCCCAGAACTTTTGCGTGTAAAACATTCTCCTGGTAAACTGCTTTGCTCCAGACAGCTGTGGTCACTTGGTTTCCATGGCAGCCTGTCACGTCTACAGCTGTGGCTACTTTAGGCTGCCTCAGGGCAGTGTTTGTGTGAATATTAATGCATCCAGGGACTGCCTCAGGGCAGTGTGTGTGTGAAAGATGCATCCAGAACTTACTTGTGGACTTGTAAATCCAGAAGATTGAAAATCCAGAACTTTAAGGTGGGTGTAAAAATGCCCAATGTCACCTTCTGGCCCTGGAAGAGGGAATAGTCCTGTGCAGATGGCATATTTTCTGTGACAGGTCTTTCCACTCTCTGGTAAGCCCATCATATTCAACCTGCAGCCCATAAATTGCTGCTCATGAACCTAAATGGCCTCCTACATCTGCATTACCGCACTTGGGCAAGGAATGGTGCCACTTCTGGACCAGGCTGTGGAGGAACAGGTAGTGATTGCTGGAGCGCAACAGGTGAAAGTGGTGGAGCTTCATCCCCTCTGCTACCAGTCTTCATAGACAAGCATTACTGCCTCTGGCCCCAGCGGCATCTTGCCAAAAGCGTTGCTTGTTCCAGGTCATGTGGTGACCTTCAAGCACCCTACCATGTGCCCCTCTCAGGAAGCAGCTCAAGTGCATCTACTTACTAAGGGCAAGCAAATATTTGTCCTAGTATATTGTGCATTGGAGTACTATACTATTTGGCTGTCTGTGGCTCTTGGTTGAGGATTGGTTGCCATCTATTTTTCCCTCAGCTACAGCCCTCATAAGAAGATCAAGATCCAACTCATACCCATCAACCTTGTTCCTCCCATATACACACCCTCAGGACTTAGATATCCCGTTGTTCCCATCCCAACTGAGAACACATACAAACAGACTCACTGACTCACATTGGTCCACCTACCTGGGACGAGGCAACTGAAGGCCCACATCTGGTAGCCCGGAAATAGACATGATGGTGAGTCTCATGCCCAGGTAGGCCATAGCAGGCCCCTGTCGTGTCTATTATCACCCAAGGTTTTCCCATTGCCACCAATGGGGAAAACACAGTAAACATGGGTCCCTGCTTGAATTAAATGATCTTTTCAATGAGGATCATATAAATTAAGGAATAGGGTTACCCACCCCTTTGGACTCTATGTGGAAGAGGAGAGGGCAATAATTTCCAAGGGGTTATTGGTTCAGGAGAGGTAACTTCTACGTTTCCAGTCCTGTTGGAAGAAGAGAGTGGTAAGTGGGGGAGACATGGAACCTTAACTCACAATAATCATAGGTTTTTGTGTGTGAATAGATACTAGATGGAGAGGAACAATATCAAAAAAGGGAATGGATGGGGGAAGCAGGAAAGCTACACTTTTCACATCTCCATGCCAGTTTTTAAGATGTGTATTTGTGATTACTGAGCCTGAAACAAAGGGAAAAGATGAAACAGAAGACTAATAAAAAGATGATGAAGGCTATTCACAGCCAGAGAAACTGAATGAATATTTTACATGGTTGGTCTTGTTGGGTGAAATCAGGCCAATCAAAAGTTCTTGAGCTCCAGATTCAAGCTTAGAGACAGCCTATTTATCCTGAATACCTGAGGAACTGAAATTGAAAGAGTAAATTCTAGAAAAAGAAGTAACCAACCCACTCCTAATTTAGGATCCAAACTTCCCCTTTATTCCACAGCCAGAGGGGACAAAATCCCTGCCTATCTTGGCTCAGGTAGACAATTTTTGCTCCATGGTGGCTAATTCATTGGGGCTAATTGGACTCAGGTCACAAGAAAAAACTGCCCCTATAGCTGAACTTCTGCTGCTGCACTGCTTCCTAAGGCCTCCAGTGGCTGGGTCTGGATCCGCAGTATCCCCACACTGCTTAACACAGTGGTGAGCAAGTTCCATTCTACACTCCCAGACCAGTGCTGTGGGAAAAGCACAGAAAATAGCTGACAATCGCACAGTCCTCACTGCACTCGACTAGCATCACACCATACTGTGCTCAGCAGCTGTGAGCAGGCACAGAATGGAGCTTGCTAGCAGCTGCAAGGGCTAGCCCCGATTGGTGAAGTACAGAGAGCTCACAGGCACAGTGTGCAAGTAAAGTGAAGAGAAGGGCTAAAGTTCAATCAGACTTCCCTTGAGGTTAAAGTCTATCCTGACTTGTGGCCCATTGACTAGTGTGTCATAGGATGTTTTTAAATTAACAGACGAAGCCTGTTAGAGCCCAGAGCTGCCCCCGGGACCACCCATTACCAGCTCTGCCTGGTTCCACAACACATGGACTGGTGGTGTCCCCAGGTCATAGGCTTCCTGTGCAGCAAACACACACACACACGCATCACGCCCCTGCACCATAGGCCATTTTTAGATGAGATGATACCACGCAAATCCACCCAGTGGACACATGTGGTACCACCCATTAAAAAGCAGCAGTGGGTAGGTGTGTGTTCCCATGACCCATGCACTTCCACCCATATCCACATATGGAGCAACCGGGGGAAACTCAGGTTGCTCTGTGCAGGGGCATAGGTGGCCAGCAGGTGGATGGGATGCACACCAAGCGCACACTTATCCACGGCCATCTAAACCCTCCCTCACCCATCAGAAGTGTGTGTGCACTCCACTGAGTGCACATGGGCCCGCCTCCTCCCGTCCCCCCACAGCGTCCATTTAAAAACGGTTTAATTTGGAAGAAGGGATGTGATTGGGGTAGGTGAAAATTCTGAATTCTCGAGGCTGACACCCGCAACTCCATCATGTTGAATGGGGCAATGGATGGACAGGAGTGGAGCTGCACCATGGGTCCACCCAACAGATGGGCAGCAGCACCACATTTGGCCTTTGTCCTGGACTCTTGGGTTTGGCCAACCCACTCTGTGCAGCATGTTCCTGGATCTTCCGGAGCGCCGTCAGCAGGGCTGCCCTAGAGTAGCCGCAGCCTGCTCCAGGTTGGAAATCTGATGGGCACCCTTTAGACGGAATAGTCAACCACCCTGGGAGTTGCCGTCTGTCTGTTTACAACCATAGAGTCATAGAGTTCCAGAGCTAGAAGAGACCTCAAGCATCACCTAGTCCACACCCCCGCACCACCACAGGACCTTCCACACCTCAACTATCTACACATAAAAATCCACCCAATAAGAAACAGAGACTATTTTAAAATCTGTCACATATAGAGACCATGACCAGAGGTCATTCAGAGCACACCAATGCCTGAAATAATAGAAAACACAACTTTGTGTGGCCTATGGTGCACAAGGGAATGATTTGGCTGTGTACTAGGATACTGTAAACCATGTCCAACTTTTTTTTTTAAACTTCCCCTACCTAGTAGATCAGTCACCCCCATTCACAGCTGAGTAGACTGGAAGCGTCCATCAATGTGAGACCCAGTAGGACCTGAACCCATGACCTTCAAGGAAGTAGTCAAGTGCCTTAATCAGTGAGCCATTGTGATTCTATCACCCTTCTCTGTACTCCACGAACTGAAGCTAACCCTTTCAGTTGCCAAAATGCTCCATTCTTTGCCAGGAACAGTACAGAGATTGTTCGCAGCTGTCCTAAGCAGCCTGGGGATAGCTTGAATTCAGCCCCAGCCACTGGTGTTGTCAGGCAGCAGCAGCAGCAGCAGCTCCCGTGATGGAGGAAGGAGGTCTGGTTTTATTTTGTGGGAAGGTATGTGGGTGGGGTGGGTGAAAAGGCTGGGTATGTGTGTGAGTGAAGGAGCTGGAGGCAAGTGCATGAGAGGGCATTGATAGGATATATTGTGTCCTTCCCCTTCCCCCCTCCTGGCTCCTACTTTACCGTCCTTACCAATTTTGATGCTCAAATAGGGTTGCCATACCTCCACTTTAAAAGAAGATGCTTATGAAAAAATACATATTGTAGGGCTGCACTGGAGCCAATGCAGCCCTGCACCATAAGCATCCTCTTTTAAAGGGGCGGTATCGTAATCCTAGGCCAAATCATTGCCAGTTCAGTGGTCCTTCTCTGTCCCTAACCTCTGTGACCAGGCATGTCCTAGTTCCAAATAACCACTCAGCCCAACACATCAAGGAGCTTCTTTAATGAGCATATTGTTTGCTCTGTGTCCAACAGATTTGTACAGAGACTTGATTGTGAAATATTAAACATGAGTATTAGTTAGTGGGCCCTTACAAGACATATTTGTTTTACTGTAAGCCGCCCAGAGTTGCCTGTGGCAGGATGGGCGGGATAGCAAGTTTTTAAAATAAATAAATAAATAAATATTGAGAACAACGAGAAACCAGAAAAGTGTGTCACTAGGAGAGTCTTGGGTTGGGGTTTGAGAGGGCTGAAACCATGAGACCCAAGCCTTGACTATTTCGAGTTTTAGAGAGAAGGAATGGAGGTAAGTGACTGCTTAGTGACATATTAGCATATCCTGCAGCTCACCTTAATTTCATGATGCATATTAAGTAGTTACAGAGAGTTGATGTGTTATCGGAAACTTGATATATTCTCACTCATCTACTTAGAAGTAGTGATTGGGTAGGATAACTGCTGTTGTGGGTGACCATTGATTGGTTTATTGTGGAGAATTTGCATTGAATTAATGATTAAACTTGGTAATTGAACAATAAGGAATGGCATGGCTTGTTTTATATGCCCATAAATGAATACATTAGGTGCCAGCTAAGTGATTTCAGCTATCCAAGAAAGAGATTAATAATCTCAGAAAATTTACCCTGGAGTGTTTGTTTTATAAGATGTGTAAAATGTAAATGATGCTGTGGCATATAAAGGTTTTATTGATGTGATGGTCGCATTGCTTACAAGTGGCAAGCCATCCTAAATGAGTGTCACTAAGCTATTCTTTATATACCACATATTCAGAAATAAGTAGGGATGGGCGAATGCAGTTCGGAAGTTCGGTGTTCAGCCCGAACTCGGGGTGTTCGGATGACTGAAACTGAACACGAATATGAACATACCGAACCGAACACCGAACGGCGAAATGACTGAACACTTTGGTCAGTTCGGATCGCGTTCGGTTGAGTTCGGGTGGCTAAAACGAACGTGGTCTACTGTAAATCTGTCAAGTCACAGGAAGGCCAAGCAGGGAGGGGGAACTGTCACTCTGTCAGGTCACTGGAAGGCCAAATGTAGCAGGGAGGGGGAAGTCATCTGACTCAGCTAGGAGCAGACTTCC